>JAPYYM010002259.1:0-12481 GCA_028534135.1 Potos flavus
AATTGACTCTCTCTGCTTGACTTATTTCACTCGGTCATTTTCAAATTCAAGAGGCTACCTATATTTTTTTTATAATTTTTTATTAACATATAATGTATTATTTGCCCCAGGGTACATGTCTGTGAATCATCAGGCTTACACATTTCACAGCACTCACCATACCACACATCCTCCCCAATGTCCATAACCCAACCACCCTATCCCTACCTCCCCTACACCCCAGCCACCCTCAGTTTGTTTTGTGAGTTGAGGAGTCTCTTATGGTTTGTCTCCTGCCTGATCCCATCTTGTTTCATTTCCCTCCCCCACCCCCCACAACCCCCCGCCCTGCCTCTCAAATTCTTCATATCAGAGAGATCATATGCTACCTATATTTTTTAAAAGATCAAGATAGTATGAAATTTATTTGTATTTGTAAGACATCATAATAATGCATATTTTGCAAGTGAGTTTTCCATTCCTTCTGTGATTTTTTTTCCCATTTATCCTGAAAACTCTTGCTAACACCTCCCCAAGAAAGAGCGTCCTTCAGAGGGTGAACGAGGTCGGCAGGACCCCTGTCCTCAGGGAGCTTGAACCTACAAACAGAAAAACTCTGAGTTTTATAGATTTCTTTAAATAAAAGGGACTGTTAAAAAAAAAAAGAAATAAGTAAAATGGGAAAATTTTAAATTTCTTAAATACCTGGAAACATAAAAAACAGATGTATAAAGTTATTTGGTCATTCCTGGGGGCGGGGGGGGGGTAATGTATGAGAGAATGACCAGTTACTTATGTGTGGGGTCAAAGTAAGTTGTGTCATTCCAATATCTGTATTGAAACTTTATAAATTCTGAAAATGCTCTTCACTAAAAAAAATAGCTGAGAAAGAAGCAAGAGGAATTTTCCTTTCCTCAGGTGTCTCTTGCACTATGCTATTTCGCAGAAGAGGAATTTTTCCTACCTGTGTTGAATGATATCCCTCTGTTCAGTTCTGCCTAAACATGATGACCGACTCTATAAGAAGGTGTGTTCTTAAACCGGCAACTCAGCCTTCGTCTGCCATTTTGATTTTTGCAATCTCTGGTATTAAATGTTAATTTTCTAGATGTCCTTGCTTTGAATAAAATACCTAAACATTTCTTAGAGGCACTGGCTGCTTCCTAGATGGCTATCTCTCTATCACTGACAAATTCCTGTAATTCATACCAACCTAAAAAAAACTCTGAGTAAAAAACGAAAGCCCTGATATCAGCACTCACGTTATTGTACGTATTTAAACTATTTTCTGGAACAGATTTAAAATCATTAGGACACAGTCATTCTAAGGTGCAACATAATCAGTAACTGGGTCAACATGCAGCTGTTCTCAGGAAGGAGCCAGGGGAATAATCTCTTCTTCCAACTCAGGAGCTCATGGGGTAATATTTGATGGGCACCCATGGAGACAGTAGAGATTCCTGGGTCCTCAGCTGCTAATCATTTGCTTTGGGACAAGGGAAAAATCCTTTCACTTCTCACTGGCTGGGCTTTCACAGCTGGAATAGGAAGGGTAATTAGGCTGTTGTTTGGATAAGGCAGCAAAGAAAATTCCAGCTCTGCAAGTCTTACCTCCAAGTGATCCAGACATGAAACGTGATCTTGGCTCAGATGATGAGAACAACTCCTTCAAACTTTTATTTTATTTTGTGTGTGTGTTGGAAAGGTAACTGACCAAAGTGAGAGTTATAGGGAAACTTAAAGAGAAACAGAAGCGCCCTCAGAAGAAAAACAGGGAAGATGATGGGCTGAGAGAGGATCCGTGTTGTTAACAAAAGCCGCTCAGAGGAACCACCAAGAAAAGGCAGAGTTGTCTTGGCTCTGTAATTTTAGTTATAATATAAAGTTGGTTAGATTTCTATTTTAGCTACGTCTCCATAAGTTGTTCAATATCACTGAAGAGTGTTAATGGGGTAATGAGGCAATAAAACAGGTTACAAAACGTCAGACATGTAAGGTCCATTATCAAAGTATCCTTTCTCTGACCTAGAGAATCAATCCATTAGACTCAGGTGCCTTTGAACACAGGTGGAAAATGGGCCTCATTCAAATTTGCAAAACAAAATTAAAGGAACATTTTCCAAGGGAAAATTAATTAAGATGGGTAAACATCTGGTTTTCTCCTAACTTAAGAGCAAAATTATCATTGACGCATCGTGTGGACTTTAAGAGAATAAGAATTCTAACTTATAACATATGTGAGTTGGAACAGTGCAGGGATCCGTGTGTTTGGTATGAAGCCAGGCTGAGTAATTCAATGAATTTAAGAGTATAAGAAAATGTTCTCTTGAAGAACTCTGACTCCAAGGTAAAATACTAAGCAGGTGTCTCCTTAATGATTGTTCTTCTGGGGGAAATGCTATTTACATGTCTGTATATAACAGAATGGAAAAAATAATGACAAAAAGATAAGGGGGCTGAAATGAAGTATTGTATTTATCAAGGATTTGCTTCATTTTCAGAATCATTTTGACTTAAATAGAAATTCCATTGCTGTTCATGTGACTCTAGATTTTAAAAAATGCCTCCAAACCTTAATTTTTCATCTCCTACTTTAGTAGGGTACAGAGAACGATATTTAATTTCTTTGCTAGTCTCTCATCATGATAGTGCCATTTGTTAGTCCCCAATGACTACCTTCAATTTTCCATAGGGACATCCAATTTTTCATATTAGCTTTTGGAACAATTAAGCCTCCTGTGTGGGTGTTCGATTTTACCACATTGTGCTTTCCTGGGATCTCAGGATTGCTTTAAAAAAAAAATTGCTAGTGATCTAAGAAACCTATTTTACCTGTGGAAAGAAATGGTGAAATGATTTTTCTTTGGACTTTGAAAAATTCACCGGATCTTTTTGGAAAAAAAGGTAAATATTTTATATATTTTATGGTAAATAAAACATGTATTTAGAAGAACCACATAAATACTTGATAGATACCCGGGCCTCTATTACTTTGGAATCCCTTTATACAGTCTGAGTTATATATTTAGATCCGCAATATATTTCATGTGTTTGCTTCTAATGAATATCCAACCAAGAGTGGTTTGTAAGTCACAGTGGCTTCTGTATTTTACTAGTTATTCAGGGTTAATAGATTTTTCTTTTCAAAAGACCCTGGCTTTAAACCCTGTGTTCCATTTTTCTGTTTGTACCTTGGTAGTGGAAAATGAACAGGTGGACAAATATGCTATTGATTTAGGGGTTGCATTGGTGAAATGAATGACTCACAGGAGCAAAGTGTGCAGAAGAGTGGGCAGACCTTAGCAGGTGATGGCTAATGAGTTAGAGAAGCTGTCCCAGATAGCTGTTTCCTAATAGGTAGAAATGAGAGTTATTCTAGAAGTACTGAAACATTTCCTCCAGTTTTCAGAATTATTCGCTCAGACTGGACCACCTTCCCCTTGTCTATCAATGTTCAGAAATGGAAAGTGTCAAAGTTGCTTGTTCAGTGTTTAATGTTCATTTTTGTACCAATTAAAAATTAAACTGTTATTGATTGAGGTATGAACTAAGAGCCTTCAAACTTCATAAGTTTTCTTGAAGACAACTTGGTGAGACATCAGTCTCAACTTGATGGGATATGGGCTCGATTTGTCTGATTCCCATTTACTGTCTACATGCAAGATTTCACACACACACACACACACACACACACACACACACACTCTCTCATACTAAGGCATGTGTGTGTGAGCTTCCTCACATTGACCAGTGGGGTTTACACTAGGTCTCCAGCTTTCATACTCTAATCCAGATGAGCAATTTATGAACTCTTGCAAAGAGGAAGAGAACCCCAGTATTGAATGGAAACCCATATAGGGTGGGTTTTCTTGACAACGACTTTGTGAAATAGTCTTTTTTTAAGAGAGAGAGAGAGAGCCAGCCAGGGGAGGGGCAGAGGGAGAGGGAGAGAGAAAATCTTAAGCAGGCTCCTCACTGGCCATGGATCTCATGACCCTGAGATCATGACCTGAGCCAAAATCAAGAGTTGAATGCTTAACCCACTGAGCCACCCAGGCACCCTGGAAAGTAGATATTTTTATGCAATTATTTAATTATTGAGAATAGTTAAACTGCATGCCTAGTATTTAATTCAAAAAAAGGCAAAGGAATATACCATATTCCTATAGTATATATATAGTAATATATATATATTATATATAGTATACTCACTCCACTTCCTCTCCTGGAAGCAACCGTTTCCACTTCATGCATACATACCGATAGGTGGGACCATACTATGCACATAGCTTTGCATCTTGCTTTGGACATTTAGTATTGGGAATGGTATTTGATCCTTATTTTACAAATGAGGAAATGGAGTCTCGAAGAGGTTAAGTCGACTGACCTCGCTATTGCCAGGGCTGAGAATTCACGTCTGCCTGACTTTAAATCTTAAGTTCATTGTCCTTCTTCTTGTCACTTAAAGCACGGGGGTGATTTCCCATCTATAAATGGTGGTGACTGCCACCAAGCCTAGGCAAATTTGTAAAACATCTGCAAGTTTTGTCCTCTCCTCTCTGTTCAGGCGTTCTTCTCACCCCTCCTGAAATTCCCTCCCAGCCCTGAGCTTCCACTGCCTTCGGACAACTCACAACACTCCACTTTAGCTTTGTCCTTATTATAAAGCTCTATCTTTGTTGTGTTCTCCAGAAATACCTAATGCATTCTCTCTGCTCTATACCTCTCCCTCACAATCAGAAATCAGAAGTTCTTTTCTAAATAAAATAGCTAGGTATCCAGCAGTCTATGTAGGGAAACTACGCCACTAGGAGGCAGAGGGAGGACAATCAAAGACAGCCTCCAGGCCACAGAGGCGGGCACATGACCTCCCTTAGACAGCCCCAACTCCTTATCCATATGATGAGAAACGTAGGCTCATGACCCAACCTGGGCTCTGCTCTGGGATTTTTCTAACTGCGTAAACAATCTCTTTGTGAAACTTAAGGATGTAGTTCTGCCTCTCACTGCATTCCCTGCTAGTTGAAGAGTCCTCTAGCAAAGGGAGAGAAGGAAGCTGACATGAAATGGGGAGACTTTTAGACAGAGAAGAGAAAGCATGTCCAGAAGCAAGAGAGAACATGTCATGCTAGCTCACGTATAGGAAGGGTTGTGTGGCTGGGGTGTAAAATGTTAAGAGGAAGCATGAGAGGTGAGCGGTACTTGAGTCCAAAAGCCATTCTAAGGATGGTGGGTGTTAATACGAGGCCACTGGAAGTGGTAGGAGTTGGAGGGGGCGGGTGTCTCATGATGTGCCAAGTGCTGCTCTTGGATGCCTGCATAGGTAATTGACACGGGCAGGAGTGGAATTTAGAGGAAGGATATTTATTGGCTAGTTCTGGAAATATCAGGAGGCCTGGAGAAGAGAGCTCAGAAAATGGATTTGGATCAAAGGAGGCCAGGCAAGAGGGACAAGCCTGCCAGGGCTCCATCATCTACTCTGCTCTGTGGATGCACATCGCATGATCCTTGTGGATGCCGCTGCCGCCATGATGTGTGGTTTCCTAACTGGCCCCGCCGTTGAGTATCACTTCCTCTATAGTCAGAGTTCTGGAGGTGAGTGTGTGTGATTGGCCATGCCTGGATCACAGGCCCATAACTTAGCTGCCAGAGGGTTAGGAGATAGAACGTCTGACTCCTGTCAACTTTGATAATGAGAGGCTGGCTTACTTCTCACCCAAACTCATAGAATGTGGAATTCTCCCACAACATGGACAACAGTGGAAAGAGGGATTAGAATATTAGACTGTGAGCAAAAGGGGCAAATGTCTGCTCCTTATTCTCATGTTCGGGTGCTAGAGTGATCATTCCTTCTGTTATCTGGGAAATGGATGGGACATGGTCATGGTAGAGGGGAAACTACTTGCTATCAAATCAACTAAGAGGTTGTTGCAATAATTGACACAAAAAGAGGTAATAGAGAGCAATGAGTGGATTCAAGATGCCCTAATGATGTAGAACCGAAATGATTTATTGATCAGGTAGATGATGAGTAGTGATGAGGAAGAGAAGGTGTGAAGGATAGTACTCGTTTTCTGGTCTGGGAAACTTGCTGACTGCTGATGTTCTCTCTTTAGAGAACCCAGGAGGAGGAATAGAGTCCTGATTAGGTTCATTTACCCCTGCTTTGCAGATGAAGAAACTCAGAGAGATTAAATATCATGCTTCCAGTCACACCCTGTGCGTGGCGGGAACAAGATATATAGCAGATCTGTTTGAATGAAAACCTGCTCTTTCTCTTACAACAAAATGCTCTGAGTATCAGAATAGGAAGATTGGGGAGTAATCTATTCAAATCCTAGATCTATGTTTACATGTGTCATCTTTTCTGAAGAAGTATTTCCAGTTGATATTTTTAATGGGAAACATATTTTCATAGGGAAACGACTTGCTAGGATTTTCTAGTCTGTGGCTAATACAATTTCCTGTTCTTTCATTATACTTTCTTCAGCACTGTTTAGTGATTAACACTTCATATATTTGCCCTTTATTATTACTGTTATTGTGCCCAGCATTTCTAAAGGCCATTTGAATTTTCAGAGGAAAAGCAGTATTTAGGTTAGCTATGGAAAAATAGTGGTCGTGTACCCCACATATTGTAGATACACATGTGTATCCCACATATTGTAAATCCCACATGCATTTATTTACGTAACAAATATTTATTTGGTAACTTCTTGGTGTTCTATGCACTGGGAATGTGCAGGAATAGAGCAAAATAGAGTCTGTGCCTTCACAAAACTTCTATTGTAGCGGGGAGAGACTGAAATGTACAAATAAATATATAATGTATTCAGTGCTAATAAGTATTATGGAAAACATACAGCAAGATAAGGAGGTAAGAAATGCTAGGAACCCAGAGTTGAGGGGCACTTCTTATTTTATTAAGGTAAGAGTTGGTTACACTAAAGAAGAGGTAATAAACCCTGAACATATCTGGAGCAAGAATTTTCTGGCAGAGAGAACAGAACTGTGAGTCCAAAGCACTGCGACAAAATACTTTCACCTCATGTTTCACACGTGTGTTGTATATTTCCTTCCTCATTAGTGTGGGAGAAGAGAGCAAGAAAGGAGGCAAGAAGCAAATGATATCAAGCTTATTCCTGATTCCAAATATTTCTAAAATATTTTTCTTCACTTTTGAATTATGAAATCGTGTTCTAGAGACATGTCTGGAAGAAAGATGCCTTTAGGGATTCTGAATGGCCAGTGTCAACACAAGTTGAATTACTTGTGCTAACAGAGCTAGAAACTTTCTACTAGGTCTAAAATCTTTGTGATTTCAGGTGGGGATCAATTCGATCCCATAAATGAGTGGTGAGGAATATCAGTCGGGGTAATTGCTACCGACTGTAAAATCGGCCTTATTTTCTAATTTTCTCTTCTCCAGTTTTAGAGATAGCTGCAAAATCAATCCTAAGGCTGAGTCTTAGATACAGAAATAGCATGATTGGCAACTTGTAATTATATTGGTCTTAAGCTATGGATGAAAGTGGTGAGTATTTTTACATGGTTCCATTTAGGTTTAAAGTTGTGAAACTTGGGGCGCCTCGATGGCTCAAGTGTTCAACTCTCAGTTTCAGCTCAGGTCATGGTGTCAAAGTCCCGAGATCAAGCCCTGCATGGGGCTCCATATTCAACATAGAGTCTGCTTGTCCCTCTCCTCCCTCCTCTCTCTCGAATTAAAAAAAAAAAAAAAGAATTTTGGATCTTATTTTTAGTGTGCCAAGCAATCAAATGCCTTGTCAAGAAGACCATGGATACACTTCATGTAACAAATATTTATTGAGAGCTGGTCTCGTTCCTGATAGAAAGAAATATTTTAATTAAACAATTAAGCATGAGAAGCCTTTCAATTTGAGATGTTTTTATCTTTCCATCACTTTTTTTTTAGAAGCTGCTGTCAAATCCTATTTTACTAAAGATATTTTAAATCCAGGAAATATTGCTAAATTTGATTAAATGCCTCTTTTTCTTTTCCCTAGGATGACTGTGGATTTCCTGCAATAATCAAGTAATAAGATAAATAAAATTAAATGTTCTTATGTTGAACTATCTTTGCATCATGAGAATAAATGCTAGTGGTCCTTTTTTAAAAAAAAGACTTTATATTTGGGTGCCTGGGTGGCTCAGTAGCCAAGCATTTACCTTCAGCTCAGGTCATGATCCCAGGGTCCTGGGATCAAGTCCCGAATCAGGCTCCCTGCTCAGTGGGAAGCCTGCTTCTCCCTCTCCCATTCCCCCTGCTTGTGTTCTCTCTCTTGCTGTCTCTCTCTCTCTCTCTGTCAAATAAATAAAATCTTAAAAAAAAAAGACTTTATATTTTGAAAAGTTCATTTTTTAAGAGCAGTTTTAGATTCACAGCAAAATTGAGCAGAAAAAGTACAGAATTCCCATAAACCCCCTACCCCCACATGTGCAGAACCCCTCCCACTATCAACATCCCCCAATAGGGTGAGACATTTGTTACAATTGAGGAATCTACATTGACACTTCATTATCACCCAGAGTCCTTGGTTTATATTAGGATTCCCTCTTAGTTTTGTACATTTCGTGGGTTTGGACAAATATGTGACACAGATCTGCCATAATAATATCATACAAAGCAGTTTCATTGCCCTTAAAATCCCTTGTGCTCTGCCTTCTTCCCCATCCCCCCACCCCTAGCAACCAGTGATCTTTTTTTATGTCTCCATAGTTTTTCTTTTTCCAGACTGTCATATAGTTGAAAGCATAAAGTGCTAATGGTTCCTTTAATGTGGCTTTTGAGATTTATGGCATGTAGCCTTGTTCATTCATTTTAATTGCTGAATGAGTAAGTGACAAAATATTGATCATTCTCCTACTGAAGGGCAATTAGGTAGTTCCTACTTTGTTCCTTGGTATAAAATTCTAGATTGGAAATAATTTTGCCTCAGAGTTTTGAAGCTACTCCATTGTCTTCCAGTTTCCATTGTTGTCAAGAATGTGGCAGTAAACATTTATATGGTGTTTATATGTTGGCATTGTCCTAACCTTTTTAATATAAAATAGCTCATTTAATATGTATAAAAGCATTAGGAGGTAGATACTATTATTAGTATCCTCATTTTAAATATGAGGAGGGGCTCCTGGGTGGCTCAGTGGGTTAAGTGTCCCACTCTTGATTTCAGCTCAGGTCAATGATCTCAGGGTCATGAGATAGAGCCCCAAGTTGGGCTCCACACTGGGCGTGGAGTCTGCTTCAGATTCTCTCTCACCCGCTCCCTCTGTTCCTCCCCTCTCCATTCACACTCTGAATGAATGAATGAATGAATGAATGAATGGAATTTGAGGCACAGAAAGCCTAACTCTCTTAACCCAAATTCTGTAGCAGGTCAGTGGAAAGGTCTGCGTGTGAACCCAAGCCATCTACTTTGTGAATTTCTTCTCAACCACTAGATTATATTACCTTTCACGACAGTTTGATTCCCGACCCTTTGTGCATGACCTGTTTTCTAATCTGGTATCCACTGCTGAGATTTCTCTATTCGTGCAGGTGTAACCGTCAGTTGCAAGGTGTATCTCCTGCTTTCTTCTTGGAGTTTCTCTGATACCATGATGGGATGATCTTATTCCTGCAGGAACCCACCTGTTCCTCACTCACGTGCGACCTGAGAGCATGAGGGAGTTCACAGCTCAGAAGACAACCCTTGACAAATGGAGATACAAGCTGATGGATAAATGCTCCTCCTGACTGGCCATCAGATGAAAAATTCTGAGGTACATTCCATATAGTTCTTTAGGGGGAGCCTACTGGGGTTGAGCGCCCGATTCCAATGGAATGATTTCTCTTTCCCACATCCCTCAGTCCTGCTTCTGGGGATCACTTCTCAAATAAGCTTTCTACCTGCAAGCTTTTGCTTCAACTTTGCTTGGGGATGGGTGAGTGGTGGGCAGGTCAAGAGTTGGTAACATACATAGCTCTAGAAAGTAGAGCCTCAGGATACAGTTTTGGAACTGAATTACTTACCAGGAAAACCACTATGAGGACCCCAATGCTGGTGGTGGTTGGAATGGTGAGATCCCTTGACATCATAATTACGGAGACTCTCACTGAAGTGAATTGGGTCAGGTGTAGATGAAGGTAGAATGCTCAGTTAGGCGACAAGCAAGACCTTTGAATAGTGGGGGCAATGGTAATGGGGAGGATCAGAGTGACTGGTTTTGCTTAATGTTTTACAAGCTTTAAATTAAGAAAATGACAGGCTCTGGGTCAGCTAACTATCAACTCAACACAGGCTTTGGAAGCTAAAAGACCCTTGTGTCAGCATTTAAAGAAGGTATCATCACTTGTGGCTACAGAACATCTGGGCTCAGGATTGAATTCTGTGGGTAGCAAAGCTACAGAAAGGATTGAATCTATAGCAAATGCCAAGGTTATGATAGGAAAGGAGAAGGACTTTGAGAATCGTCATGGAGACATTTGGGTAGATGAACCTGAGAATCTCAAACCCCCCATTTCCCCTGACCTTTCCAGACTGGCAGAAGCAACATCCCCCCAAAATGCCCCACCACCCTGATAAGGGAGAGCAGCTTCACCTTGCTGAGACCTTTGCCCTTAACAAAAACAGACCCTTGTTATCATCATGCCTTTCCTCCGCAAGATCTGGCTCTACCTCCCTCATTGCCTCCAGACTAATAACCAGGGTCAAGTCACAGCATGGCACCAGCAGGAAAATAGAGTCTATATTCCAGGAGGAAAGAGAATGTGCAGGAACTGTACTGCACTACCTGCTGGCCGAAGCCAAGGAGCACACTGGGCATGGATCTTGCAAGTGCTGGAGCAGACAAGGTAGAATATACAAGCGAAGAGGGGAGAATTCATCAATCAGGGAGCCCTCTTCTGTGAATTGGAGTCTGATGCGGGGTCAGGGTACCACAGTAGGACACTTGCCACTTGCTCTTGAGCAACCTGAAAAATGCACCATGCAATAGTGGAGATGGAGAAATGCCAGTCTTCCTTCAGGCATATGGGACTCATGCACATTCTGTGAAGTTTGTCAGAGAATCCTGGGGGGCCATATTTTAAAACAAACTACCTGCACAAAAGCCCAGGGTCAACTTTGCTTTTGGAGATTGAGTGGGAGGACTGGAGCTATTTGGGTAAATTCTTTTAACTTATCTCCTACTTTTCTTATCTTATAATGTCATTTTTTGTGTATTTCAGCATCTTTTGCTTTACTTGGCTTTATTTCCCCAGCATCTTGAGTTGGATGCTTAACTCATCGATTTGCAATTTTTACATTTTTAATATATACATTTAAGGCTGTACATTTTCCTGCTCTTACTACAGCCCACAATTTGATATGCTGTCTTTTCATCAATGGTTTTGTCTTAAATATTTTCTAAATTTAATTAAGATGGCCTCTTTGACCTATGAATTATTTGAAAGTGTGTTTAAGTATGGGAATGGTTTTATTAATCTTTCCATTATTGGTTTCTAATTTCCTACTTTGTGATCAGAGAATATGAGCTCTATAATAATGTTTTGCAGGGTTTGTTTTGACTCGCTGTATGGAGTAGAATATGGCCAGTTTTCAGAGATGTTTCAGGTTAGCTTGAGAAGAATATCCCTCCCTCCCTCCCTCCCTCCCTCCCTCCTTCCCTTCCTTCTTTCCTTCCTTCCTTCCTTCCTTCCTTCCTTCCTTCCTTCCTTCCTTCCTTCCTTCCTTCCTTCCTTCCTAAATATTTATCCATTTATTTATTTTAGAGAAAGAGCGAGCACAAACAGGAAGAGGGAGAGAGAGAATCCACAAGCAGACTCTCCACTGAGTGTGGAGCCCAAGGAGGGGCTCGATCCCAGGACCTTGAGATCATGACCTAAGCCTAAATCAAGAGTCAGCCAGCAACTGACTGAGCCACTCAGGTGCCCCCAAAAGTTATCATGTTTTTTCGGTATGGTGGATGTCTCTTTTTTTTTTTCCTCTGGCTTTATTAAGGTATAATTGACAAAGAAAATTATAAGATAATTGACGTGTATAATGTGATGATTTGATAAATATACGTATTTTGAAACGATTTCCACAACTGAGTTAGTTGACATACTCATCACCTCACATATTATAGAGAATATCTTAACATTTAAAAAAGTGCATATTCGACTTAACAATGTATAAAAATAATTACTATTGCTACTGACTTCCTGAATCCCTATTTCAGGGATCTTTGTATGCTTTCACTCTGATAGCTACTGTTCTCTTTCATGTTATTACTGTCTATTATTTTATTTTATTTTTTTTTCTTCCCAAATACTTTTATTTTATTTTTTCAGTGTTACAAGATTCATTGTTTATGTACCACGCCCAGTGCTCCATTGTAATACGTGCCCTCCTCAATACCCACCACCAGGCTCGCCCATCCCCCCACCCCCACCCCTCCAAAACCCTCAGTCTCTTGTTCTGAGTTCACAGTCTCTCATGGTTCTTCACCCCTCCGATTTCCT
>JAPYYM010000226.1:0-14956 GCA_028534135.1 Potos flavus
ACAAAAACTAAAAGAATTTGCAAACACCAAGCCAGCCCTACAGGAAATATTGAAAGGGGTCCTCTAAGCAAAGAGAGAGCCTAAAAGGAACATAGACCAGAAAGGAACAGAGACAATATACAGTAACAGTCACCTTACAGGCAATACAATGGCACTAAATTCATATCTGTCAATAGTTACCCTGAATGTAAATGGGCTAAATGCCCCAATCAAAGACACAGAGTATCAGAATGGATTAAAAAAACAAGAGCCATTGATATGCTGTCTACAAGAAACTCATTTTAGACCCAAAGACACCTGCAGATTTAAAGTGAGGGGGTGGAAAACAATTTATCCTGCTAATGGGCATCAAAAGAAAGCTGGGGTGGCAATCCTTATATCAGATAAGTTAGATTTTAAGCCAAAGACTATAATAAGAGATGAGGAAGGACGCTATATCATACTTAAAGGGACTCTCCAACAAGAAGATCTAACAATTGTAAATATCTATGCCCCTAACATGGGAGCAGCCAACTATATAAATCAATTAATAACAAAATCAAAGAAACACATCAACAATAATACAATAATAGTAGGGGACTTTAATACCCCCCTTACTGAAATGGACAGATCATCTAAACAAAAGATCAACAAGAAAATAAAGGCTCTAAATGACACACTAGACCAGATGGACATTACGGATATATTCAGAACATTCCATCCCAAAGCAACAGAATACACATTCTTCTCAAGTGCAGATGGAACATTCTCCCGAATAGATCACATCCTGGGTCACAAATCAGGTCTCAATTGGTATCAAAAGATTGGGATCATTCCCTGCATATTTTCAGACCACAATGCCATGAAACTAGAACTCAATCACAAGAGGAAAGTTGGAAAGACCTCAAATACATGGAGGCTAAAGAGCATCCTACTAAAGAATGAATGGGTTAACCAGGAAATTAAAGAAGAATTTAAAAAATTCATGGAAAGAAATGAAAATGAAAACACAACTGTTCAAAATCTTTGGGACACAGCAAAGGCAGTCCTGAGAGGAAAGTATATAGCAATACAAGCTTTTCTCAAGAAACAAGAAAGATCTCAATATTAAAAATCAATTAGTGGAGTTTTGGGGAGATGGCAGGAGAGTAGGAGGACCCTAGGCTTGTTTAACCCCACAGACACAAATATATAACTATCAAATTATCATAAACACTCCAGAAATCTACCCGAACACTGACAGAACAATCTCTGCAACTAAAGGGAGAGAAGAGGCCACATCGAAGAGGGTAGGAAGTGTGAAGTCATGATTTAGGGCAGAAATGGATCAGAGGGGCTGCAAAGGGGAGGATGCAGTGGTCATGGAGAATGGTAAGTGAGAGGAGCACACAGGGGAACATACAGGAGAACATTTCCATAAAGCCATTGACTTGGAAAATAAGAGGGGCTCAATTTTATTTTTAAGATTTTATTTGTTTATTTGACAGAGAGAGAGACAGAGCAGAAGCAGTGGGAGTAGCAGAGGGAGAGGGAGAAGCAGGCTTTCCCTTGGCAGGGAACCAGATTCAGGGGCCGATCGAGGATCATGGACCTCTGGGATCATGACCTGAGCCGAAGGTGGATGCTTAAATGACTGAGCCACCCAGGTGCCCCAAGAGGGGCTGAGTTTCGTGAGTTCTTGCAACCAGTAGGGCTTAAAGCCTGGAGTTTTAAAGGTCAGCTAGCTCGACTGGGATAAAGCCCAGAGGGCAGTGTGCTGCTCCTAGATAAAAGGAAAGTAAAAAAACCAGAGGCAGACAGCTTGGAAATACTGATCTGAAAAACACATCGGCCACACAGAGGGGAGATTCTTTGTTCTTCTTGGAATACTTCCCTGAGAGTCAGCATTCATATAGACACCACTCCAGGGACAAAGGAGCCCACACCTCAACATAATAAGAGCCACCTGCAGGAAGCAGTGCAACACCAACACGAGCTGTCTGATTACTCACACAAGTCCCTGTGCTCCTTGCACTCTGGTGGGACTGTCCTACTCAGTCAAGC
This sequence comes from Potos flavus, assembly GCA_028534135.1. Taxonomy (NCBI): domain Eukaryota; kingdom Metazoa; phylum Chordata; class Mammalia; order Carnivora; family Procyonidae; genus Potos; species Potos flavus. Next base: position 2,023 of record JAPYYM010000226.1, read on the forward strand.
TAGCATCGGTTCCAGTGAGAAGAGAATTTCCCTCAGAGGACCAGCACAAAACCCTGCTCAGGGTTTTGAACTCCCAACCAGAGTTCAGCAGGGCCTCAGTACTAGTAGTAATAGTATCAACTTTCATTTCACAAGCAGATCAAGTACACTGAGTTAAAACTCACCACATTCAGGCCAAGGACAAAACACTGCCTATGGTAGGCAGGAAGAGCCTCTTTAGACACTGGCCTGAAAGAGCAGCCAAAACACAACAGCAGAGTGCACACAGCACACACCAGAGACACTCCCTGAAGTGCCAGGCACTGGACCTCTTCTTCATAGAGCCATTATTCTCAGAAGCAGGAGACATAACTGGCTTTTCTAACATAGAGAAGACTGCAGAGACTTAAATGCCAAGATGGAGGAATTCATTTGAAATGGAAGAACAAGGTAAGGCCATGGCCAGAGATCAGAGTGAAACAGATATAAGTAACATGGCTGATGAAGAATTTAAAGCAACAATCATGAGGATACTCACTGCGCTTGAGAAAAGAACAGAAGACATCAGTGAGATCCTTATCATAAAGATGAAATGGTTAAAAAAAAAAGAAAGAATCAATGAAAGATGAAGAATACAATAAACCAGATTGGAAACAGGCTTGATGTACTTAACAACAGGCTGGAAGAAGTAGAGTAATGAATTATAGACAATAGAAAACAAAATAATTGAAAATAATGAAGCTGAACAAAAGACAAAAAGAAGAATTATGCAACAGAAGAATAGTCTTAGGAAACTCAGTACTCCATAAAATGTAAAAACAATCATTTTATAGGAATTTCAGAAGGAGAAAAGAGAGGGGAAAAAAGGGCAGAAAATTTATTTGAGGAAATCATAGTTGAAAACTACCCTCATCTGGGAAGGAAACAGACATGCAGATCCAGGAAGCACAGAGAACTCCCACCAAAATCAATAAAAGCAGTTCAATACCAAGACATATTGTAATTAATTTTGCAAAACATAGTGATAAAGAAAAAAATCTTAAAAACAACAAGACAAAAGAATTCCCTAACTTGCAAGGGAAGCCCCATAAGGCTAGCACCAGATCTCCCCACAGAAACCTGGCAAGTGAGAAGAAAGTGGAATGATATACTCAACATGCTGAATGGGAAAAATCTACAGACAAGAATACTCTATCCAGTAAGGCTATCATCCAGAATAGGAGGAGAGAAAAAGAGTTTCCCCAACAAACAAAAACTAAAGGAGTTCATTACCACCAAAACAGCTCTCCTCAAATATTAAAGGGTTCTCTTTGAGTGGAAAAGAAAGACCAAAAGTGACAAAGACAAGAAAGAATCAGAGAAAATCTACAGAAAAATGACAAAGCAAGCAATAAAATGGCATTAAATGCATATCTATCAATAATTACAATGAATGTAAATAGGCTAAATGCTCCAATCAAAAGACATAGGGCATCAGAATGGACTAAAAAAGAAGACCCATCTATATACTGCCTACGAGAGACTCATTTTAGAACTAAAGACACCTGCAGATTGAAAGGGAGGGGATTGAGACATATTTATCATACAAATAGATGTCAAAAGAAAGCTGGAGTAGCAATACTTATATCAGACAAACTAGACTTTAAAACAAAGTGTGTAACAAGAGATAAAGAAGGGCACTACACCATAGTAAAGGGGAGAATCCAAAATGCGAATCTAACAGTTGTAAATATATATGCACCTACCATGTGAGTATGCAAATATAAAAAATATTTAATAAAAAAACATAAAGTAACTCGTTGATAATAATACAATAACAGTAGGGGATTTTAACACCCCACTTACATCAATAAACTGATCATCTAAACAGAAAATCAACAAGGAAACAATGGCTTTGCATGAAACATTGGACTAAATGGACTTAACAGATATAGTCAGAACATTCCATCCTAAAACAGTGGAATACTCATTCTTTTCAAGTGCACATGAGACATTCCTCAGAATAGAACACACATTAGGTCACAAATCAGGCCTCAACAAATAAAAAAGATTGAAATGATAACATGTACCTTCTCTGACCTCAATGCAATGAAATTAGAAATCAACCAAAGAAAAAATTTGGAAAGAGCACATATACGTGGAGGTTAAACAACATGCTACTAAATAATGAATGGGTCAGCCAAGAAGTCAAAGAATAAATTTAAAAAATACATGGAGAAAACTGAAAATGCAAACACAATAGTCCAAAATCTTTGGGATGTAGCAAAAGTGGTCCTGAAAGGGAAATGTATAGCAATATAGGCCTACCTCAAGAACGAAGAAAAATTTCAAATATGCAGCCTAACCTTACCTAAAGAAGCCAGAAAAGGAACAACAAATGAAGCCTAAAGTCAGCAGGAGGAAGGAAATAATAAAGATTAGAGCAGAAATAAATGATATAGAAACTAAAAACAATAGAACAGATCAATGAAACCAGGAGCGGGCTCTTTGACAAAATTAATGAAATTGAAAAACCTCTAGCCAGACTTATCAAAAAGAAAAGAGAAAGAACCCTGATAAGTAGAATAACAACCAACACCACAGAAATACAAACAATTGTAACAGAATGTTATAAAAAACTATATGCCAACAAATTGGATGACCTAGAAGAAATGAATAGACTCCTAGAAACATATAAACTACCAAAACTAAAGAGAAGAAAGAGAAAATGTGAACATGCCTATAACCATCAAAGAAACAGAATCAGTAATCAGAAAACTCCCAACAAACAAAAGTCCAGGGCCAGGGGGCTTCGCCGGCAAATTCTATCAAACTTTTAAAGAAGAGTTAATACCTATTCTTCTCAAACTATTCCAAAAATATAGAAAATGAACACAAACTTCCAAACTCATTCTATGAGGCCAGCACTACCTTCATAGCAAAACCAGATAAAGACTCCACTAAAAAAGAGAACTACAGACCAATGTCCCTGATGAGCATGGATGCAAAAATGGGTGGGGAAATGGGGTATTTGGGTGATGGGCATTGACGAGGGCACATATGTAATGAGCACTGGGTTAGTTATAAGCAACTGATGAATCACTAATTTCTACCCCTGAAACAAATAATATAGTATATGTTACCTAAATTGATCTTAAGTAAATTTTTTTTTAAAAAGAGGGGCTTCAAAATTAAAAAAAAAAAAAAAAATCTCAACAAAATACTAGGAAACGAAATCCAACAGTATATTAGAATCATTCACCACGATCAAGTGGGATTTATTCCTGGGTTGAAAGAATGGTTCAATGTTCACAAATCTATCAACATGATACAGCACATTAACAAAAACAACAAAAAAGATAAGAACCATATTATCATCTCAATAGATGCAGAAAAAGCATTTGGCAAAATACAACATCCATTCATGGTAAAAAACCCTCAACAGGATAGGGTTAGAGGGACCATACCTCAACATAAGAAAGGCCATATATGAAAAACCCACAGGTAATATCATCCTGAAGGGGAAAAACCTGAGAGCATTTCATCTATGGTCAGGAACAAGACAGGGATGTCCACCATTGTTATTTAACATAGTACTGGAAGTCCTAGCCACAGTAATCAGACAACAAAAAGAAATAAAAGGTGTCCTAATTGGCAAGGAACAAGTCAAGCCTTCACTATTTGCAGATGACATGGTACTTTACATAGAAAATCTAAAATACTCTACTAAGAAAACTGTTAGACCTGATACATGAATTCAGTAAAGTCACAGGATACAAAATCAACATATAGAAATCTGTTGCATTTCTATACATCAATAATGAAGCAACAGAAAGAGAAGTTAAGGAATCAATCCCATTTACAATTGCACCAAAACCAGTAAGTTACCTAGGAATAACATAACCAAAGAGTTAAAAGACCTGTATCTGAAAACTATAAGACACTGGTAAAAGAAATTGAAGGACACAAAGAAATGGAAAAGCATTCCATGCTCATGGATTGGAAGAACAAATGTTGTTAAAATGCTTATATTACCTAAAGCAATCTACACATTTATTGCAATCCCTATCAAAATACCACCAGCATTTTTCAGGACGCCTGGGTGGCTCAGTGGGTTAAGGCCTCTGCCTTCAGCTCAGGTCATGATCTCAGGGTCCTGGGATCGAGCCCTGCATAAGGCTCTCTGCTCGGCAGGGAGCCTGCTTCCCCCTCTCTCTCTGCCTGCCTCTCTGCCTACTTGTGACCTCTCTCTCTCTCTCCCTCTCTCTGCCAAATAAATAAATAAATAAATCTTAAAAAAAAAAAAGGGGGGGGAGAAAAAAAATACCACCAGCATTTTTCACAGAACTAGAACAAACAATTGAATGGAACCACAAATAACCCAAATAGCCAAAGCAATCTTGAAATACAAAAGCGGAGTTGGAAGCATTATAATTCCAGACTTCAAGCTATATTACAAAGCTGTAATCACCAAGACAGTATGGTACTGGCACAAAAATAGAAATATAGATTAATGGAACATAATAGAAATCCCAGAAATGACCCACAACCATATGGTCAACTAATCTTTGAGAAAGCAGGAAAAAATATCCAACAGAAAAAAGACAGTTTCTTCAATAAATGGTGTTGGGAAAACTGGACAGCAACATGCAAAAGAATGAAACTGGACCACTTTCTTATACCATACACAAAAACAATTTCAAAATGGATGAAAGACTTAAATGTGAGACAGGAAACCATCAAAATCCTAGAGGTGAACACAGGCACTAACCTTTTTGACATCAGCCATAACAACTTCTTACCAGATATGTCTCCTGAACTAAGGGAAGCAAAAGCAAACATGAACTATTGGGACTTTATCAAGATAAAATCTTCTGCATACCAGAGCAATCAATCAATAAAAATAAAAGGCTACCTACAGAATGGGAGAAGATATTTGCAAATGGCATATCTGATAAAGTGTTAGTTTCTAAAATATATAAAGAACTTATAAGACTCAAGTCCCAAAAAATAAATAACCCAGGTAAAAAATATGTGTAGACATGAATAGACATTTTTCCAAAGAAGATATCCAGATGGCCAACATACACATGAAAAGATGCTCAACATCACTCACCATCAAGGAAATACAAATCAAAACTACAATGAGATATCACCTCGCACCTGTCAGAATGGCTAAAATGAACAACACAGAAAGCAACAGGTGTTGGGATGCAGAAAATGGGGCACTCTCTTACACCGTTGGTGGGAATGAAAACTGGTGATGACTTTTATTTATTTATTTAGTTTCCAATTTTTATTTAAATTCTAGTTTAATTTAATTCTAGTGTAATCTAATTTAATTCTAGTGTAAGATTGGTTTCAGGAGTAGAATTTTGTGATTCATTACTTACATGTAACACCCAGGGCTCATCAAAATAAGTGTCCTCCTTAATACCCATCACACATTTAAGGAGGTCACTTGCTTTGATGAGCCCTGGGTGTTACATCTAAGTGATGAATCACTGATTTTTTACATACAATATCAAAAGCACAATCCATGAAAAAAATTGATGTTAGGTTTCATTTAAAAAACAACAACAACAACAAAACTTCTGATCTGTGAAAAACACTGTTAAGAGAATAAAAAAAACAAGACACGGGCTGGAAGAAAATATTTGCAGAATATACATTTGATAAAGAACCGTTATTCAAAATATATGATGAACACTTAAAACTTGACAGTTAGAAAACAAATAACCCAGTCATAATATGGGCAAATTATCAGAACAGATACCTTAACAAAGAAGTCATAAAGATGGCACATAAGCATCTGAAAAGTTGTTCTAAATATATGTCATCAGGGAATTGTAGATTAAAACAACAAGATACCATTACACACCTGGGAGAATGGCTAAAATCCAAAACGCTGAAAATAACAAATGATGCTCTCAGAACAAAGATTGTTACAGTGGATTAAAAAATAATAAATCACAACACCTTTATTTTAAATTTACACAATAAATTCATAGCAATATGTAAAGATTGAAAGCAGAATGATGAAAAAATTATTTTATGCAAATAATTACATTAAAGACACTGTTAATATTAGATAAAATAGACTAAAAGCACACAAAAATTTTCTACAAAATGTTCAACACAAAGGCAGAAATTTCAGTTCAGTAAGGACATATGACATTTTCAAATCTGTGTATTTATTATGTACTATATGTAGTAAAAAAAGCTTTAGAAACATAAAACATTGACAGAACTACAAAGAGTAATAGAGAAATAAACAATCACTGTTGTTGAATTTAATATACTTTCCTCACAAATGATAAACATAGAACTTCAATGAAATTAAGAAGTCATGAACGACATAATCAACTTGACTACATGGAGAACATATACACATATGTATGTTATGTACATATACATAGGTATATATGTACACATATGTATATGTGATAAATGTGTATGTGTGATATGTATGTATGTGATGCATATGTGATATGTATGTATATGTGTATATGTGTATGTGATATGTATATGTGATAAAGTATATAGCATTCGTTTATATGATTGAATATATACTCATGAACTAAAGAGAGAAATTTAATTAGATATCCTTACAAGACATTTTTAATAATTATACTTACTACTAAATCCTGCTTTGCTGGCAGCTCCAAGTGTCTTAATTTGAGATGAGCCTTTTGAAATTAAAACTTTATTATCTTCAGGTGAAAGATTTTTACCTTTCTCATCCATTTTCTCAGCTACAGAAATAGAGGCTTTTAATTCAAGAAAAAGCAAAAGTGAAGTCTATTATTAATAATCACTTAGCGCTTCCTTCCAGTTTTACAAAATTTAAGCAAATAAACACAATTTAAAAAATGATCAAACACCCTCCCCCCACCCCACCAAAACAAACAAATGAACAAACAAAGAAAAACAAAAACAAAAACCTCTGGTGCATTTTCAAAACAGATTATAAAATTAAATGTAAAGATCATCACAATGCTTTCCTTAAAGTGTGTGAAGGCACTCTTGTTAGTTTATACATACACTTAGAAATTTGTAATTAAACTTTATTGTCTTAAGGGTATTCACCATTTTTAAATACTTAAAATTTTTATAACATAAATGACTGATTTTAAAGTTAGACTGATTAAGGGAGTCTGGGTAGCTCAGTTTGTTAAGCATCTGACTCTTGATTTTGGCTCATGGTCATGATCTTATGGTCATAGGATCTAGCCCTGTGTTGGGCTCCACCCCCAGTGGGGAGTCTACTTGAGATTCTCTCTCTCCTCTTCCTCTCTCTCTCTGTCCCTCCCCCCTCCCCACACTTGTGTGCTCTCTCTCTTTCTCAAATATATAAATAAGTATTTAAAAAAATAAAGTTAGACTGATTAGAATAATTCTAAAATAAGGAAATGAAATAGAAAGAAATCTAGATCAGGTAGGAAAAATACAAAGCACTACAAAAAAGAAATGTTTAAATCCAAATGTATCAGTAAGTACAATAATTACAAATGGATTATATGTTATTGGGATAGACAGAGACAGTTACACTAGATTTATAAATAATTTACTTACAAGTTATTTATAAGTGACACTATTAAGTAATAAGAATACAAAAAATTGGAAACTAAGTAGGTGAAAAAAGATTTACCATGTAAATACCAACCAAAATAAGTATGCAATAGTTATGTCAATGTCAGGCCAAGTAGGATTTTAGTCAAAAGACCTTACTGGAGACTGGCTAAAATGGCACTTTTCATAAAAAGAAATCATTGAGTTCATAAGGAATTATCTAACATTTGTATTTTTATGCACCTAACAATATAGTCAGTATAAGGAAAATGGGCAGTATAATGAAATAGACAGTACTACAGGAAGAAATAGGTAAGTCCACAATCATTGTGAGACAATTCAATACACATCTCTCCATAATTGACGAGACAAACAAAATTCAAGGAAATCAAGAAATAGGAAATTTAAATAACACAATAAAAATTTGACTTAATAGATACTTGTAAGCTTATAGTTGAATATATCCATTTACAAAATTCTGCTTAAATCAATTAAAATCTTTGAAAATGTAATAATGTTCATAATTATCATATTCACCATTGAGTCTTTTCTTTCTAACAGTCCTAAGTGTCAGGCAAAAAATTTTCATCTGATAACATATATTTTTTGGGCTTCAGGAAGAAAGGTTCATAAAAACAGTAAATAGAGAACCAGATCTGTGGTGGAAGATCTACGTTTATAAAATATGTTAATTATCCAATACATTATGTAATTTTTTAATGATATAAGCACATCCTAAATTGAAATATAAACATCATGTGAATACATTTTTCACTGGTATGTATATAAGCAGTCTTGTTACTTTTTAGACATGCAGAAGAATTTAAAATATTTAATTTAGTGATATTATTATAAATATTATTATATTTATGTATTTAATATTATTCTTTGTTTTCTTAGGATATTCACACTTTAGAATAAAGTCTAATTTTTTGGATCAGATATGGCTAAGGAAAAATATATATATAAGGATAAAAATACAGAGAACAAAAAAGTGAAAGAAAAATAAGAAGAAACAAAAAAATGGTATAATTAGTTCTAAAAATACAACTAACTAGATTATATATGATTGAGATCTAATAAAAAGACAAGAATCAAGTTGAATTTTAAAATATATGCAACTATAATTTTCTTATAAGAGATATAGCAAAACCATAGATACAAGAAACAGGACAGAAAAAAATGTATGCTATAAATACCAACCAGGTAAGTTTGTGGAGCTACATTAATAGTAGAAAAGTAGTTTTAAAGGAAAATAAACAAAAATAAACAAAAACTATAAAATGATAAAGTAGGTCTTTTCATTAAGACAAAATGATCTGTCCTCCAAGAATATTACCAATCTTAAATTTATATACCATAAATAATAGAGTATCACAAGATATAAATCATAACCAGCAAAAACTACAAGAAAAAAGAGAAATTTCAGTTTGAGATTTAACACATCTAATTCAGTAATTATAAAACAAAAGATAAATCATCAATAAAGACCTAAAGTGTTGATAGGAATAATTACCATAAAGATGTATTCTAAACCCAAAACAGTATTCTCCTGAATTTAATTAAAAATTATTCATAAGACTTATATTTAATTACTTACTATCAAGATTCATGTTTCTGGTAGATTCAAGTTTCTTAGTTTGAAACTGGTTTCTTGAAAATAAAACTTTCTCCTTAGGAAATAGATTTTCATGTGATATCATATCATTTTTTTGCTTTTCAAGAGGAAATGCTAAATAAACAAATAAACAAACAAACAAATAAATAAATGTAATGGAACTTCTAGATATGCCAAAAAATTACCAAATTTTCTTCCTATTTAAGTGAAGTGAAAACAAATCATGTGAACAATTTTCGTTAGTCTGTGTGGGGAAGCTATCGTGTGTGGTACTTAATAATTACTGACCACGTAAATACCAGCCAAAAGGCATTAATTTTACTTTTGTCTCTACCTTAGTATATCCACACTTTAAATCTGAGTGTAAAGTTTCTATAAAATATGTGTTCAAATACATATTAATGAACCAAAAGAAATCTTCTGATGAGGTTAATTTAAAATGATTTAAATTTAAATTACTATACTTACTTTTGCGTCTCCCCTCTCTGGAAGTTATTTCTTTCTTTACTTGCACTTGGGATTTTGATGCTGACTCTGGATTTACAAATGTAAGATTTTCATCTCGTGCACCAAAATAAGCTATATAAAGAGATAGATTTAGTCGTCTAAATGGAAAATCAAATCTATTGTAAAATCTCTAGATTTCAAATTTATAACAAGTGTATAGTAGCATTTTTTCATTTTCATAAAATCATAATTATTATAATGCTAAAACTGTTATGAAAATGAAAACTTTGAAATTGTCTCATTATTTCATAAATGTGCCTAACAAATATATTTTATATTGGTGTTCAGGTTTCATGGGTGATTTATTCTTTAGGCTGATACACAATAATAGAGCAAGCAATGAAAACTCATATGCACAAGTTTATTCATTACAGCCTTATTTGTAATTGCGAAATACTTAAAGCCACATAAATGTTAAAGCATAGGATACTGGGCAAATAAATTGATATATATACAACAACTACAGAATTGGTATAATATGAGTACTACTATACTGGTAGATAATGGTACATACATATATGTATATATGTGTGAATGTGTAAGACACAGTAAGATATTCCTCACCCATCTGCATTGATACATTTGATGCTTGCCTGACGTCATTTCATGGGAAAATGAAACCGGTTGAAATATTCGTGGGGCTGGTACCCTTTTATATTTACTTTTGCTTATATCATCACAGCAACTGAATAAAGGCTTAATTGTTACTTTCAACTTAGTTTATTGTCTGAATTAACTAACTTTATACCTTGCAGCTCTCTCTCAGTGACAAAGGGTGACAAATAGTGTGGCCCAACTAAACCTCTCATTTTTCTCAACTAGAGCATATGTCAGAATGACACTGCTGTAAGTCAGAAGTGACCATTGGTCATAATCTCCTGGAACCTAAACTCTCCCAGAGTCAGCTGAAAGATATTTTGAGATACTATTGGGCAGTTATTGGTCCTTGGTGGATACTGAATGAGTGTCCTATGGCTGTGATTAGAAATTCCAACCTGAAGGTATCAAAGCTTTTGCTTTTATTTTCTGGTTATCTTTGCATATTCACACTTTAGGGTCGGAGTGTAAAATTTCTATGATATATATGCTCAAATATGTATTCATGAACCAAAGGAAAAAATCTTGATGGGTTTAAAATACTTTAAAGTTATTCATAATTATTACACTTACTATAGCGTCTTTCCTTCTTGTAAGTAATTTTTTTCTCTACTTGCATTTGGGGTTTTGACACTGAATCTTGACTCACAAGCATTAGATTTTCATCTGGTACTCCATAATGAGCTAAATAAAGAGATGCATTTAGTTCACTAAATGGAAAAACATATCTACTATGAAAACTCCAGATTTGAATTTATTAACAAGTGTACAGTAGCATTTTCTCCAACTTTTATAGCTATAAATAAATTGTCCTAATGTGAGGTCTGACATGAAAATGGTAAGAAGAGTTTTTTTGCTGTATTTTTAGAGAGAGAGGGAGTATGAGGGGGAGGGGCAAGGGGAAAAGGGGCAAGGGGAAAGGGAGAGAGAAAATCCCATTCAGGCTCCATGTCCAATGCTGAGCCTGATAAGGGACTCGATCTCATAACCCTGAGATCATGACCTGAGCCAAAATCAAGAATTGGACACTTAAACTACTGAGCCACACAGATGCCCCAATAAGAAAAGTTTCAATAGGTACTACTGAAACTTATTATTTCATAAGTATTTTGAGGCATCAAATATATTTCATAATACTCTGTACTTTGGGTTACTTATGAATTAGCTTAATTCATAACAACAGACCAAACAATAAAAATGCATATGTACAAGGTTATTCATTACAGTATTATTTGCAATTGCAAAAATTTAAAACCATCTAAATGTTCGAGAATAGGATATTGGCTGAATAAAATAAGGTATATATCATAAACTATGGTATAGTATAATCTCTGGCATATAATGTAGTATAAACTGCTTTATATGCTTGTGTAAAAATAATAATTTCTAAAAACTGACGAAAAGAGATTTCTAGGAGCTAATGTTTAAGTGAAAAAACTCTTTAAAAAATAGTGTATCTAACCTGGGAATAAACCTAACCAAAGAAGTAAAGGATCTGTACTCGAGGAACTACAGAACACTCAAGAAAGAAATTGAAGAAGACACAAAAAGGCAGAAAAGCATTCCATGCTCACGCATTGGAAGAATAAACATTGTTAAAATGTCTATACTGCCCAGAGCAATCTATACTTTCAATGCCATCCCAATCAAAATTCAACCGGCATTTTTCAAAGGGCTGGAACAAACAATCCTAAAATGTGTATGCAACCAGAAAAGACCCTGAATTGCTAAGAAAATGTTGAAAAAGAAAACAAAGCTGAGGGCATCACGTTGATTGATTTCAAATTTTACTACAAAGCTGTGATCAACAAGACAGCATGGTACTGGCACAAAAACAAACACATAGACCAATGGAACAGAGCAGAGAGCCAAGATATGGACCTGCAACTCTATGATCAAATAATCTTCAACAAAGCAGGAAAAAATATCCAGTAGAAAAAAGACAGCCTCTTCAATAAATGGTGCTAGGAAAATTGGACAGCTATATATAGAAGAATGAAACTTGACCATTCTCTTACACCATACACAAAGATAAACTCGAAGTGGATAAAAGACCTCAACGTGAGGCAGTTATCTATCAAAATCCTAGAGGGGAACAGAGGCAGTAACCTCTTTGACATTGGCCACAGCAACTTCTTTCATGACATGTCTCCAAAGGCAAAGGAAACAAAAGTGAAAATGAACATTTAGGACTTCATCAAAATAAAAAGCTTCTGCACAGCAAAGGAAGCAGTCAACAAAACAAACAGGCAACCCACGGATTGGGAGAAGATATTTTCAAATGACACTACAGACAAAGGTCTGATATCCAAGATCTATAAAGAACCCCTCAAACTCAACACTCAAAAAACAGATAATCACGTCAAAAAATGGGCAGAAGACATGAACAGACACTTCTCCAAAGAAGACATACAAATGGCTAAGAGACACATGAAAAAATGTTCATCATCATTAGTCATCAGGGAGATTCAAATCAAAACCATGTTGACATACTACCTTACACCAGTTAGAATGGCCAAAATTAACAAGACAGTAAACAACAAGTGTTGGAGAGGATGTGGAGAAAGGGAAACCCTCCTACACTGTTGGTGGGAATGCAAGCTGGTGCAGCTACTCTGGAAAACAGTATGGAGGTTCTTGAAAAAGTTGAAAATAGAGCTACCCTATGACCCAACAATCGCA
>JAPYYM010002260.1:0-12480 GCA_028534135.1 Potos flavus
AAAGGACAATGACCCAGACATATATGTGAGCATGATGGTGTTTTTATTGGCTGCTAAGGTTTGAGTTTCTTTGGTGACATTTGACAGTTGAAGGCAGGGAGAAAGTAGTCTAGGACAGCTAGAAAAAGGGAGTTCCAAGGAGAGAGCGCAGGACATGAACAAAGGTGGTGCTGGGGAAGAGCAAGAAAGTCAGCATGACTGAAGAAGAGTGAGCAAGGAGACTGGTAGAACTTGAGATCAGTGAGGTATGTAGGTGGGAGAGTACGCCTGGCTTCCAAGTCCATACTAAGGACATTACGGACAGGCAAAGTAAAATTGCTTGTGTTTTCCAATAATAAAAGTCCAATAATTGTTTCTATTTACCCAGAGCTAGCTTGCAAATCAACAACCCCGGATTAGAACAGTTATAAAGCATTTTTCATAAGGAATCATTTCTTTCTAACTCATTATCATGTAAAACTCCTTACATAGAGAAGAGATGAGAGCAGTGATATTGTTGAAAAATTACTGTAAAAGTTCATATTTGTAACGTTTGCTTACTGTAAAGCCGAATTAAGAGAAAAATGATGCTGTTTTAATGACCACAGAAATGTAAACTCTGGGTTATAGATGATAGATGCAGTCTCGATCTTCAGTTTTACTTTTGTATTTTGCATTGCTTGCACAGTATTAAAAAGAAAATCCCGACTCACACCAATAAATAGGTCCAAATGGTAAACGATTTTAATAGCTCACCTTGAAATCTCAGGGTTTTCTTCCATAAACTGACCTAGAAAGTTGAAAGTGGGGCAATGGTTAATTATCTTTACAAATTTGGATTCTTATCAATATCTAACATACTTGCATTCTTTATAACGAATATAAAAGGAAGGCAATAAACAAAGACAATGTTAAGATTATTTACATTATGGTATCATGGGATATGTGTTATGTTTCTTCATCACTTCCTAGCTGACTCTTATGCTGTGGCTGGAGTGGACGTCACATGTACACCAAATGAATCTGACTGAGTCTGGGCTGCCATTGACTGAGCACAAGACAGCCTGTGCTACAGTAAGTGTTTCCTCAAATCATTTTTTGCAAAGTACATGTAGGAAGAACAAATTTATTGAGAGGCCAGGTCAGAGCTACAACCTACTTTATCAATAATCCAATTTCAAGAAGTTCAAATGTGTGCACAGAGATCATTATGAGACCTGTACAAACATTTGTTAACCTGAATGCATAAACTGTCATGTTAGTAGGTCGTTTCCAACGGGCTAAAATTTGGCATAAGACATTATTTGACTGTATTAGTTGCTTTACTGTATCTTAAAAAACAGTTTTAAAGTTATTTGAAAAATTAGGTTTTTAAATAAAAAAACTTGCACAACGCAAAGCTACTCTGAGGAATATCTGAATAAGTCTTTGAAAATGATAAATCAAATTAACCCTCAATATCACGGATGATGAAATTTAAGCCCAGTGAGGGAACATGGGAAGACAGAAGAGGTCTAGGGTGAGAACACAGGTCTGCCTGTCTCATGGCTTGTGACTCTTTCCACTTTAAACACTGCTAATTTTTTTTCTTGGTACCAAATAATGAAAGCATGTCAAAATTTTTAAGATTGATTATTTTTCAAGCTTTCCAATACAGTTTATGAAACACATTGTAACATCTTTACATTTATTTCTATGGTGCCTATAAAAGGATGTTAAAGTCCAGAATGAACTTCTAGTTACTAGAACTAGCTTATATTAAAATATGTATGTAGTAGGAAAAAAGCCCAAACCCCCAAATCTCTTTACACCAAATCAGACACCTGTTTCTGGGATAAGACATACTGGTCGGTGTCACCCACTAGTATGTAATCTCCACAGAGTAAGGACACTTTCTGCCTTGTTTATTTTTGAATCAGCAGCTTATACAACAGTGTGTGGCACACAATAGGTACTCAAATTTTGTGGTCTTTTGGCAATGAAGCCAGAGAAAGCAGCTCAGGACTTAATGCCCAGTGGCCTTAGCATGAATGAGTTCATAAATTAAAAATTATCAGGGTCAGCTTTATTGAAAGTTGGAGGGTCAGCCTAAGTTCTTACAATATTATCATTTAATGTGTAGATTCACATCTTAAAGTTTTTTCTATCCAATTTTAAACTGGTTGAGAGATCACTCTTACCCTTAAGACCTTTAGAGTTTTTCAGGTTTTCTAATTTAGGTGTGATGAAACTGCATTGTTAACGAACAATTCTTATTTTAATAGTACCTCCATTTCACGTAAGAGTGTTGTTCTGAAACTTCCACTTTTAATGGCTAGATATCTTTAATATTAAGGGGCAGTAGATTGATTTGTCTTAGCTGATTGTGGTCGGTGTGGATGTGAGGGTGTATGACGGCCGGCCCATTTTTTTTAAGTTTTTATTTTACCAGGTAGTTAACATGCAGTATTATATTAGTTTCAGGTGTACACTATAGTGATTCAATAATTCTGTACATCACCCTGTGCTCATCACCACAAATGCCCTCCTTAATCCTTATCACCTATTTCACCCATCCTGCCACCATCCTAACCTCTGGTAACCATCAGTTTGTTTGTAATTAACATCCTGTTTCCTGATTTGTCTCTATCTTTCATTTTTTTCCCCTTTGCTTGTTTTCTTAAATTCCACACCTGGGTGAAATTATACGGTATTTGTCTTTCTCTGATGGACTCATTTCACTCAGCATGGTACTCCCCAGCTACACTGGCCCATTTTCAATGGATGCCATGGATAACCCGAGTTTCATTTACTCAATGACTAATTTATTAATTAGTTTCTTTGCATTATTTAGAACCCGGGTATATGTAAACATTAAAGATGGGGAAAATTATAGAATCAAAACTATATTTACATGTTAATTATATTCAGTGGCTACCCCAGGCTGTCGGTCTATTCAAAACCTATCTGTCTTTCTTGTTTAAAAAACAAGAACCTGTCTTTTAAGCCTCCCTTTGTTTGGTATTATGGATATCACTGATTTAGAGTGCAATTTACTTTGCCTCTGAGATTAGCTCTTCTCTTTCTTCCTTATTCCTGGGCTGCCACGCCTCATGCTAACAATGGTCCTTTATGCCTCTGTGCCAACACCTTAACTGTTGTGCTCATGTGTTGGATTAGTGCCAACGGTGAAACTCTGAAAACTCTATGGAAGTGCTGACACCAGTAAAGCTCCAAATGGAAGAACATAATTAAGAATATGGTCTTAAATTTCTAGGGGCTGTTCAATCTCATAATGATAGTGATAGTTTTCCTCCTTGAGTAAAGCGGCCACTGCTCCTCTGGTGAAGGATCCCATCTGAACTGTGAGAAGGCTGAACTTGGGAAGAACAATAGCCAACACTTAAATATTGTTGCTTTTTGGGAAAAGATCATTGTTGTGAGTTGGATTGTGTCCCCCCCCCCCCCCCAAGATGTGCTGAAGTTCTATACCTGGATACCTGCGAATACAAATTTACATGCCAATAAGGTCTTTGAGATGTAATTAAGTTAAGATGAGGTCATGCTCAATTAACGTGGGCCCTGATCCAGTGACTAGCAACACCAAAAGATAAGAGAAAGGCATGAAACAGATTCTCCTCTAGAGCCTTAGACAGAGCTGGCCTGACTGGCCTCTTGATTTCAGACTTCGGCCTCCAGAATTATGAGAGAATACATGTCTGTTGTTTTAATCCACCCAGCCTGTGGTAATTTGTTATGGCAGCCCAAAGAAATGAATACATTCGTGAAGATAAAACTGTGGACGACCTGAAGATAATGAATTTTAATGTTTTTAATTATTATATTCTGATCTCTTTCCCACTAAAACTTTTGAATGAGTTTTGTATATTTTTTCCATGTTTTATCCTTTCTTCCTCTATTATCCGGCCTACAGGAGCAAAACCCTCCTCTCCCCACCCCCACCTAGCTGAGTTATGTGGTATCCTTCCATTGGCCCTTTTTGGAGTTGTCCTCTAGATTCTGACGGTTCTCTCCCTTCGCAATTCCCAAGCTCAGTACTGCATGTTCTGGATGGCTCCATTGCTCCCTTTCTTCCTTCTCCCCTCCCCTCCCTATCAAACAGACCTGCCTGGCATCACATTCCCTCAGAACCTTGAGCTCTGCCAGGAAACATGTTATCTGGTCTGCTAAGTAAATGTTGGGTCACTGTATAAGTGACCATTACTGAGTTAAGATTTAATACCTCACAAGTAATGCATTTGGTTAAATAAAGTCCATCTTCAGACATGACTTTGGCAGAA
This sequence comes from Potos flavus, assembly GCA_028534135.1. Taxonomy (NCBI): domain Eukaryota; kingdom Metazoa; phylum Chordata; class Mammalia; order Carnivora; family Procyonidae; genus Potos; species Potos flavus. Next base: position 4,260 of record JAPYYM010002260.1, read on the forward strand.
AAAGTAAGGCAAGTAGAGATTTCATGATGGGGAGGGTGAGGGTGATAGGGAGGGCAGATATCTTAGTACAAACATACCTGTCATATCTTTCAGGTTATATCACACAGTTAACCGCCTACTGTCCCCTGTCTTTGAACTCTGTTGGTGGGAGTTCAAGTACTGTCCCAAGGGCAGGCTTACAGGAAGAAGCACCCAGGAGCCTAAATAGAGCACACTCTGATAATTGCCTCTTAAATAGTAAGAGCTTAAATTGAATTCACTGTCCTTGTGCTGTATTTATTTTACTTTCTTCATAATTGGACACTTTTTTTAAACAAAATTCCTTTTCTGTGAGGTGCTTTTCTCTACCACCAAATGATATGAATGAAAGCACCCATATATATAATGGTAACACATGAAACCCCCTGTAGAAATGATACTCTATAAGTTTTTTTAATTTCTCAACACCCAAATAAACAGTTACAAAGCCTTATGAATAAACATGTATACACACACATCCATCCACACACATCTATCTATATTATGCTTGTGTGCTACTAAATAAATTATTTGCCTATAATTTTATACTTTGAATTTTTGACTGATTTGAATGAGCAAATTCACAGATTTTTTTTCTACCATTGTATAGACATAGCCCAATTGAAGGGATAGATGTCCAACACTAATTGCTTATCTATTGTGATCTAGTCTTATACAACTTTGCATTTTTCACTTCTGTTTTCTGGGGTCCAGGTGATCGAATATCTGTCTTTCCTCATTGAGCACCCACTCAGGAAATAGCTCCATGAGTGTAGAGCCTCAGCAGCAAGATTTAAATAATGACAACTCCTACTGATTTTCTGCCAGAGTAAATAGCTGTAAGTAATTTTTGAAATAATAATGCAGGACTAAGTGATCACCCTCAGTTAATCAATGTGAAACATCCTAGAACTTACTCAGGTCTAAAAAATCCAGAAGGTATTAATCTTGAAAGGAAAGTTTTTTTGTTTTTGTTTTTGTTTTTTCAGGTAAAATGCTAATTTCCTTCTATTTCTTGTTATAGCTGACAGAATCCTAGGGCTACTACAAACAAGCAGATAAAACTAGAGTCTTCCATAAAGGCAGAAATGTGCAACAGCATGGACTCTGGAGCCAGAATGTTTGAGTTCAAATCCCAGTTCCACTATTATAGGCACTGTGTCCTTGGGCAAATTGCTGAACTTCTTTTTCCTTGATGTCCTCATTCAGGAGATGGAGGTAAGAGCAGTGCTTACCCCACAGGGTCATTGTGAGGATTAAATGAGCTTATATAAGCGAAGCTCTTAGTGTAGTATCTGGCACATAGTAGCACTTGATAGGTGGGAGCTATTGTTTTTATTAGTATCATGAGTTTTTCTTGATTCAATGGGAAAATCTGCCAGACTCCTAGGTAAAGTTGGAACTGGAAGCTGAAAAACGGTGGTCAAGGGCATTCTTGCTGTGGAAAATGAAGGCTGCTTCTCACAAGGAAGGTTTATGGTAAGACGTCCTAAGGGCCCCCAAAAATACGGCTGGGACCAAAACGGACAAGAACAGAGCAGCCGATGACGACCCCGCAGCTGCAGCCGGGGAATGGGTTCTCTTCTAGCAGCAGGAGCCTGAATTGATCTCTGAGATTGTTCGAGTCCCTGGGCTATGCCTGACGTGCATACAGCACCATCAACACCCCTGCTTTGGACAAGATCTTGTCAAATGACTGGCTTAGAAAATACTTGACAAATTTCAAGTTTTTGCTGGCATATCGTTTTACACAATGTCCAAACCAGGCTATCAAACAAAAGGATAGTCCAAAAGTGATGTTTGTTTCTAAGTCAGAGATGGGCCCAGGATCAGGACGGATGCTGAACCAGCGAAGAGGTAACAAGGTCAGGGTTCAGGGAGGCAGAGTCAGGAGGCAGGTCATACGCAGAAACGAGATTACTGTGGAATTGTATTTTACGGGGGCATTAGATTCAAAAGGCCACACTTAAAAAAAAAATAAAAAAAACAAAACAAAACAAAACCAAAAGGCCACACTTGTAAAAATTACAGTCAAAATTTCCCTTAAAAATCCCTTCTATCCTTCATGAAGTATGATGGTTTTGTATATGCAACCCTACATAGTATATTTATGATATATGGAAAAGAAATAGTATATAAAAATAGTACAAATGCAAAATGTAATTTTACAGAATTTTGTAGTATTTAAAACTGGATCTTGAGTGTGGATACTTGAATTCACTTAAGTTAAATGCACCTATTATGTGATTCTTAAAACCATGGCGAGACCCTAGGCTTATTTCTATTCTTTCGGACTCATGTTCTATCATTTCTTCTTTTTTTTTTTTCTATCATTTATTTTTAGTCTGCATACTCTTTCATGCAGAATGACACCAGAAGACCAATGCAATTTTTCAGAAGAAAGAGAAGAGGAAAAAGGTGATGTAACGTGTGGCTACTTTGCTCTCCAACATTTTTTAATACTATAGCCAGTTGAGTAGCAATTTTAAGAAAGTTAAAAACAGAAATTCTCTTATCCACGTCTGTTTTTAAGGGAGATTGGCAGTATTTCCACATTTTAGGAGATTAACAGAAGAAAAAAATAACCTACATATGCCATCACTTTAAGATAGGTCACCCAAATAAGTGAGCATCTGTGCTCAGTTCTTCTTGATTATTTACTTTCGTTGAGACCAGAGAGAGTTTATAAAGGAACAGACTTAAATATTGAATAAGAAACCAAATTACTGTGGGGTGATTGAGAGGATGTCAGGGAATCCCTTATTCCCCAAATCTGGTCTATAATCAATATGGAGTTTTTTGGATATTAATTTCTTTATTTTTAATGTTAGTCCTGCTCTGCTGTACTAGAGTGTAGCTAGATGAACCTCCATTTCTTCTTCTGGGTCATATAAACCTGCATTTCCAACCTTTCTGGCAGTTAGATGTGGACCAAAGAAATGTCAGTAGAAGGGATGCCTACCACTTTCCAGACTAGACCTAAAATACCCTGCTCAGTCTTCCAAGATCTCTTTCCTACCTTGGTGATTGAGAAGGTTATACTGAAGATGGCACCATTACAAAACGGAGCAGCCACAACCCTTGAGACCTCAACAAAGGAAGCTTCCCATTCACATCAGACTGTGTACAGGTGACAAATATCCATTTCACTGTGAAGCCTTGGGGATCCTGAGCTTGCTTGTTATAGCAGCTACATTTGTTTATCCTAATAGAGACATTTATATCAGAAGCAAAGTACTGCCATCAAAAAGCCAAACTAGGCATCCAAACTAGGCATTGACTTAACTATGGATAGGTAAGTAGTGAAAGAAGGCAGTCCAGTGACACAGTGGCAAAATATTTATACAGCTGTCAATAAATTGGAGGTCAGAATGAGTCCCAACTCAGCCTGCAACTCTAGGGTTGATGGTTGAAATAAATCAGAGCATTAGTGTGGGCTGGCTAGATTAGGCTGTATTTTCCAAGTTACTATCAAAAGAGGTGGTGGGCTCAAGAAAGAACTGTCTGGTGTATAAGCACAAATGAAAGGGATTAGATGGAGTCCAGAAATGTTTGGTTGGAAAAGCTGCTTCTAAATCCTAAACAGGAAAAATTGGGTTTAAAAAATTGTTAGCTGAATTAAGCAATTTAGTGCACCGATCAGATTAAGAGTGAGTGCCTCCCTTCGCTCTCAACTGTGGCTGGTGGTTTGCTGATAAGGAAGATGACCTCATCCTCCAGGTTGCACATAGCCTCAAGAGAGCCATCATTCATTTGGAGGAGAGAGGCGCAAGGGTGAGAAAGCAAAGTAACAAAGCCCATTGAGGAACTGTATTTCAGAAAGAAAGTTAAAAATTTACCTGTTCGTGGCAAATGTATTGGAAACCTATTAAGTTGGTGAGGGAATTGTACTGCCAAAGAAACAATGAATCTACACTAAAAATTCCTTTGCTGAATTTTAAGGAACTCTTGGGACTTGTAGCAAGCAGATGTTGTCATTGCACCAAGCTTCTTTCCTTGGCCTATCCCAGGACACAGCCGACATATGCTGTGCCTGTATCTCTCTACTCTGGGGGACTTTGTTGGCTGCAAGATTTTTTGGAATTAATGCCCCCAGGAATGACCTTAAATCAATGACAGGCAGGAGTTTCTGCACCTCTCATGGAAATCATGTTCCACAGTCTCTTGGAGGGTCCCCAGAAGTTTTGAGCTCTAGTTTCTCTATGAAAATCTCTCCAGTGGCCACTGACTCCTAAATGCTCCCTTTACTAACTCTCCTTTCTTCCATGTCTTACTATTCCACAGGTCTTTTGTGCTTCTTGAGATCACCTCTCAGATAAAGAACTTGCACCTTAATCCTTGAGCAAGGGTCTTATTTTTAGGGAACACATATTAAGACAGATTTCCACCTTCCATGAATAGCAGGCAAGACTTCGAATGTTCTACAGTCTCCCAAGAGGCCATGCTCTGGAACATCTCATCAGATGTCCCCAAGAAAGACAAGGGGAAGAACACGTTTCCCAAAATATGGAGTCAGGGGCCTTGGAGATCAACTGACAAAGAAGTTCTCCCAGTGAACAGAATCAAAGCCAAATTAAGGAACTGCCCCATCTGTTTAGCAGAACTTTGAGACTGGAAAGAATTACTGAGGACTACTCTCTGATTCCTGTTCTCCCTCTTTCTAAAGGGAGTGTTTATTGCAGTGATCCTGTCCCTGTTCCATCACTGTATAGGAAATGTGCATATCAGGAACACATAACTTGTTTTTTCAGTTCATATGCAGCAGCAACTAGATTGGTCATATTCAGCCTTGGGGAAAGGACTGTGCTTGCCAGAGATGCAGGATTCTGCACTTAATGCAGTGACCAGAAGATACATGGGAGGAAGATTGAAATGGATATCTGGTTACACAGAAGGGGAATCTGTGTAACAGACTGATTAGATGCTCATCAATCCTGTTCTGTTCTCTAAGCACAAAAGAAAAATACATTTTTAATCTCTCTTGAGGTTATTTAGGGGCCATAGAATGTGGGCAAATATGATGTGTGCAACTTTCAGCTCAGGGCATAAAATCTCCTGTATCATTGTCCATGTTCTCGCTTTCCTTGGTGAAAACGGAAGATGGTAGCATAACAAAGATGGAAGGAACTTCTATCCCAGAGCCACTACTCAGGGGAGACCTGCCTAGGGAAGTTCCCCAACTTTTTTGGACTGTGATGTGAGCAGCCTATAAACCTTTATTTTGTTTAGCCACTGTGATTTGGGTTTTTTTTTTAATAGCAGCTAACATAACTCCCGAAGACTCAGAGACATACATATTAATGTATTTATTCTTCTCTTATTCTAAGACCTGTTTAGAACATGCTTCAATGGGAAGAAGGCAGCTAGATCATGATGGGATCAGCGAACACTTAGCAAGGGAGGGATTCCTTATGATAGAGACCAGAAGGTGCTAAAAATAGACCATACATTTCTACCTGGAAGTGACTTTGGTTCTCCTCTAGATTCTAGAGCCCTCTACGTGGTATTTGAGTGTGTGTGTGTGTGTGTGTGTGTGTGTGTGTACCCACAGTATCTATATACAGAAGAAGGACCCAGATGGAGCCAGCTGCAGGTAGTGGAGGAGAGCAGGTGGCTTCCTTTCTACCTCTCCTTGTAGTGATTCCTTCGTCTTCTTCTTTGCCCACTACCAATCCTTCTTATTTCACTTTCAAAACTGTGCTGTTTATGACATCCCTAGTCCCAAGTATAGCTAGCCAGGGTTGCTCTGATGAATCACGCCAGCTGGGCAAGCTCTGCAAGGAAGTGAAGAAGTCAAAGATAGGGAAGGATCATTCTGGGTCAAGGATTCCTCGCATCCCCAGCTCACTATCAGCTATTTTTTGCAAACATTTGCCTTTTTTCCCCAGAAGCATTTACATTTCAAGTGGAACTTCCAGAGGACTTTCACAGTTTCAAGAAGATCTTTTTTTTTTTTAAATTTAAAAAATGTTATTTTTAACAGGTAATATGTGGTAATACATTCACATGGTTTAAAATAAAAATAATACACACCAAGAAGAATTTGTGTATATTCTATATCACCTCCTCCACCTCCTCCACCTCCTACCAGTGAACACTTTTACAAGGCTCTTATATAAAATCAACCTTTAATGACAAAATTCCAGGTGCGAGTAGCTGCTGGGGAAATATTTTAAGACAGAGAATGCTCTCTTCAAATTATACACTTCCACAGTGTTGTGGCCATCGATTCTAACTATTACAAAATGGTCTTGAAATTGAGGAACAAACATTGAGAAGTTGTCTTAACCCTGCACCCCACAAAAGACCAAGCACTTGATTTCCATACCATCAGATCAAAATAGTTTAAGCTTTTAGTTGCTAAGCTAAACAGCCAAGCATTAACTCATAACAAATTTTAATTTCTGAGTAATTTCAATCTTCATAACAAAGGTTTACATATTTATCTTACCCCTTCTCTTCAGACATATTTCCTATCCTTCTGCTGGTATCCAGGAACAAATATGCTATAGGGATCGCATAGGTAATAATATCACAGCCCTGCTGTGTTTCCCCAGTGTGAATGCAATCAGCTGCACCAGACTTCCTAAATTTCTTTCCTATAGATTTTTCCTATTACTTTTCTCCAAGGCAACAGCCCCAGAAATTTAACCCCTCTTTTATATAGAAAAACCAATTTGATTTGAATATAAAACCCTGAATAAATTTAGTCTTAAAGACATATTTGATATTATCTTTTCTTTGAATTTCATGTTGTGTGATAGTTTCATTCCAAATTATAAGTAGTAAAAAACAAAAATGAAGTTCTGGATGCTAAATACTAACCATGTGTTTGGGATGGTTGGAGGGGAAGTCAGGATCTTGGGGCTTTTGGATCTGTACGACAACAGATGTAAAGATCAAAAAGGGAAAATTAGGAGTACGAATGTAGGGAAAATACTTTGAAGTGTAAGTGTTTTTTACCAGAGGAAACCAATTTTCCCAATTTACTCACATAACACTGGGGCGAATAAACCCGCGGCGTACATGAGCCGGCGCTGAAACACTGGTAAACAGACCAACAGATGGGAGCATGTGCCGGGTGTTTTCTGACTCCTCATTCTCTTTTACTCTACGAGGAACATGCAAAACAACAAAACGAAACAATAAACAAATAAAAGCAGAAACAGGGTTTGGGAAGATTACTCAGGACTACTTAGAATTCGGAGTCAAAGTACAAATGGGGCCTTCTAAACAACTCTGTAGGCAAACAATCGATTCATCAGTATCTCTAAATCTCTACCCTTCTTCAGGTTTTCAGCATATTACAGAGGAACACTTATGAGATAGAATCCTTTCCGTCTGAATAAAGACATTTAAATTCATTTATGGTTTAGTTCCTATGACTATTGCCCCAATTTTTTTTAGCAGTTTTGCTAGTGCCCTTATTTAATGAGTAATAATAACTATTTGGAGATCTTCAAAGGTTGCCTGCCCTAAGAAACCCCAGGGAGTCTTAGGGCAAGAGTATCATGTGGTTTTCAGAGCCCTTTGCTTTTCATTTTTTATTTTTTTTTAAAGAGGTTTCAGGATCATCTGTTTCCTCTGGCTTTTCATGAACGGCTGCAGAACTTTGCCTCTTCCTTTGGTATATGTGTTCTGATGATCTCAATGAACAACATGTTGGACTCTGTGAATTTGCTTCCATATGGAACAAGTTAGCAGCTATTTAATTTCTAAAAATGTTTATGAAGTCCACAGCCCATTGTTATTTTTAGAGAAGCTTGTTCAGATCTTTGCCAGACAGTTATTTCAAGACTCCAGAGATTCTTTATGAAACTTCCCCAGAAAACACACCACATTAAAGCTACACTGAGATATTGTAAAGATTAAAATAAAGGTATTGATTTCTTGTCTCATTCACATTAATTCTCTTCTCACAGGAGTTATTTTGTATTTAGCCACATGACAAAGAGAACTTTTTTATTTATTTATTTATTTATTTATTTATTTATTATTTTTTTTAATTAAAGCATAATGTATTATTTGCCCCAGGGTACATGTCTGTGGATCCTTAGGTTTACACATTTCACAGCACTTACCATAGCACATACCCTCCTCAATGTCCATAACCCAAACACCCTATCCCTACCCGCCCCTACCCCCCAGCCACCCTCGGTTTGTTTCATGAGTTTAGGAGTCTCTTATGGTTTGTCTCCTTCCT
>JAPYYM010002261.1:0-12480 GCA_028534135.1 Potos flavus
TCTGTAAAATTCAGTGTTTTTTGGGGGAGGGGTGCCTTCTAGGAAATCTAAAATAAACAGGCCTCTTCCGAAGTGCACTATTTTGAGAGGTATTTACTGAGCAGCTGAGTCAGGCACTGGCTCCAGGACAGAATAATAGAGACAAGGTGGCTGCCTCCCAAGACACACAGGGTGGAAGGTGGGAAAGTGTTGGGAATAACCGGTCTATGCCAGAGCTCTGTATATTCAGTTTAAAGAAAAGAGTAAATTGAAACAAACCATATTTATGGATTCCTTTTATTACATTCACCACATATCATTTTCAAAAATTTGAAAGCTATCATTCAGCATATCCATATCTTTTCATCTAAATCAGATGGCATCATCCTATATTCCCAGTTGCTCTTTTACTTGTTAGCAGAACATGATAGGATATAGAGAAACCTTAATGACTCTACAAAAATACTCGTAGAACTAATAGATGAGAGGGAGGCAAGAGGAAGGAAGAATGGGAGTCCTCATTTCATCTGGTGCCCTGAATTTAGCTAGAGAACTATCATATCATTCTGACCACCTAAGAATTCCACCTGAGATGTAAGAAAAGAATGGCTGGAATTCTACAAATAGAAAAGCGACCACTTTTGGCAAAGCAGGAGTGCGGAGAAGCAAACTGAGGGGAGATATAGGAAGACAAACGGTGGAGAAAGGGAGCCTGCATCAGCCTGCTACCAGAAAGTGATACAGCTTTGGGAGCAAAATCTGAACCTTTAGAAACCTGCTCCAGTGAGAGATGGCCCTTCCCGAAAGGTGGTCAGTGGTGAAGAGGGGCAGAATCCCAGGTGGGACATTGTGGTCTCAAGACCCCCAGAACCACAGAAAGAACAGTGGTGTCTGATCTGGCCGAGTTCCCAAGCATTGGAGCGGGGAAACCTGTCAGGGTCAGTGAGCCTTGGAGGAGGCTCTCAGCTCAGTTCAGCATGTACTGCAAACCGAGGCCCCATCGGGTGACTGCTGTCCATGTGGGGGGCCTAGCAAAGTAGAGGCACAGGGTAACCCTGCTCCTCCCCCAGGGAGGATGTGTGTGGGCGTACACTGCAGGAGCCTGCAGAGTTTGGCACACACTGTGATCTTTCAGTTCCAGGGTTGGAGATTGAGCTGGCCATTTTAATTTTTACCCTCTAAAGAAGTGCGGAAAGACATCAGGGAACAAAAGCCACACAGAGCAACCGGCTTACATTGAGCCTGGCCCCACTCCCTGGCAAGGGGCGGTGCATCTCCATCCAAGCAAAGAGACCCGAGAATCAGAATATCGGGCTCCTTCCCCGGCAGACCAGCTGGAAGAACAGGAGAACAGCAAGTTAATGGACCAGACAGGACTGCAAAACTGCAGCACTAGGTGAAAATAGTATATAGAACTTGAGGTTTTTCTTAGGATTCATTTATCTTTTCGTTTAAAATTTTCCATTTCTTTTTTCCTCCCTTTTTCCCTTTTCAACTAGTTTCTTATTTTATCAAATCTTTGTTTTTAAATCTTTTTTTAACTTTCACTTTTTACCTCTACATTTTGTAGATATATTCTTCATTTCTGGCTTCCTTTCATTGTATTCAGTTTTATTTTTGTACATATTTAAGTCTTGCTTTCTTTACAATTTTGGGATTTAGCATCTTCTAACACACAGACCAAAAGACACTCAGGACCGAGTGGATCACCCTGTTTTGTCCACACTGTGAGATCATATTCTCTCTTTCCCCCATCCATTCTTCTCTGTGCCCACAAAATGACTAGGAGGAATTAACAAAACACAGAACCAGAGGTAATACTCTCTGCCACAGATTGAACCAGTATGGATAAAAGTAAGACGTCAGAGCTGGAATTCAGGATAACAATTATAAAGGTAACTAGCTGGGCTTGAAAAAGCATAAAAGCACTAGCGAATCTCTTGGTGCAGAAATGAAATCTTATCAGGCCAAAATAAAAAATGCTCTACCTGAGATGCAGTCTAAATTGGATGCTCTGACAGCTAGGGTAAATGAAGAAGACGACAGAGTCAGTGACATAAAACACAAGTTGATGGAAAGGAAGGAAGCTGAGAAAAAGAGAAAAACAACTAACAGACCATGAAGGAAGGCTTTGAGAAATCAGCAATGCCATAAAATGAAACATTATAGAATTACTGTGGTCCCCGAGAAGAAAGAGAGAGAGAGAGGGACAGAAGGTATATTTGTGCAAATCATAGCTGAGAACTTCCCTAATCTGGGGAAGGAAACAGGTATTTAAGTTCAAGAGGTAGAGAGGACCCCTCCCCCAATAAAAATAGATACACCCCAACATATAATAGCAATGCTTGCAAATTTCAGAGATAAAGAGAAAATCCTGAAAGCAGCAGGAGACAAAAGGTTCTTAACCTACAGGGGTAAGAACATTAGACCGGCAACACATCTATCCACAGAGACCTGGTAGGCCAGAAAGAGCTGGCATGATCTATTCTGGGTACTAAATGAGAGAAACATGCAGCCAAGAATACTTTATCCAGCAAGGCTGTCATTCAGAACGGAAGGAGAGATAAAGAGCTTCCAGGACAGAAAGAAACTCAAAGAATATGTGACCACTAAACCACTTTACAGGAAATATTAAGGAGGATCCTGTAAGTGAAGAGAGAGCCCAACAGTAACAAAGACCAGAAAGAAATAGTGACAATCTCCAGAAACAGGGACTTTACATGTAATACAATGATACTAAACTCATATCTTTCAGTAATTACTCTGAATGTTAATGAGTTATATGATCTAATCAAAGGACACAGGTTATCAGATAGGATAAAAAAGTAAGACCCATACATAAGTTGTGTACAAGAGACTCATTTTAGAACTAAAGAAAACTCCAGATTGAAAGTGCAGGGGTAGAGAACCATTTATCATGCTAATGGACCTCAAAAGAAAGCTAGGGTAGCAATCCTCATATCAGACAAATTAGATTTATACCAAAGAGCGTAGTAAAGGATGAAGAAGGACAACTATATCGTACTTAAAGGGTCTGTCCAGCAAGAAGATCTAAGAATTATAAATATTTATGCTCCTAAATTGAGAGCAGCCAATTATATAAACCAATTAACTACCAAATTAAAGAAACGCATTGATAATAATACCATAATAGTAGGGGACTTTATCACCCCACTCACAGGAATGGCCAGATCATCGAAGCAGGAGATCAACAAGGAAACAAGGGTTTTGAATGACCCACTGGGCTAGATGGACTTCATAGATATAGAAAGAACATTTCATCCCAATAGATGTGTGCCTTCTCGAGGGCACATGGAACATTCTCCAGAATAGATCACGTACTGGGTCACAAATCAGGTATCAACCATTACCAAAAGATTGAGATTATTGCCTTCATATTTTCAGACCACAATGCTTTGAAGCTTGAACTCAATCGCAGGAGAAAAGTTGGAAGGAACACAAATACTTGGAGGTTAAAGAGCATCCTACTAAAGAATGAATGGGTCAACCAGAAAATTAAAGAAGTACTAAAAACAATTCATGGAAATGAATGAAAATGAAAACACAACTATCCGAACCTTTGGGATACAGCAAAGGCAGTCCTATGAGGGAACTACACTGTAATACAAGCCTTTCTCAGAAAATTAGAAAAATCTCAAATACACAAGCTAACCTTACATGTACAGGAGCTGGGGGAAAAAACGGCAAATAAAGGCTAACCCAAGAAGGAGAAGAAAAATAATAAACATTAGAGCACAAATCAATGAAACAGAAACCAGAAGAAGAGTAGAACAGATTAATGAAACTAGAAGCTGGTTCTGTGAAAGAATTAGTAAGATTGACAAACCCCTAGCCAGACTTTTCAACAAGAAGAGAGACAGGACCTAAATTAATAAAATCATGAATGAAAGAGGAAACATCATGACCAACACCAAGGAAATACAATTATAAGAGTATATTATGAGCAAATAAATGCCAACAAATTAGGCAATCTGGAAGAAATGGATGCAATCCTAGAAAAGTATAAACTACCAGAACTGAAACAGGAAGAAATAGAAAACCTGAACAGACCCATTACCAGCAAGGAAACTGAAGGAGTAATCAAAAATCTCCCAACAAACAAGAGTCCAGGGCCAGATGGCTTCCCAGGGGAATTCTACCAAACATTTAAAGAAGTAATATCTGTTCTTCTGAAGCTGTTTCAGAAAAATAGAAATGTAAAGAAAACTTCCAAACTCATTCTAAATTCTCACCAAGATACTACCTACTAGGATCCAACAGTACATTAAAAGGATTATTCACCATGACCAAGTAGGATTTATTCCTGGCTGTAAGGTTGGTTCAACATTTGCAAATCAATCAATGTGGTACATCACATTAATAAAAGAAAGGACAAGAACCACATGATCCTCTCAATTCATGCAGAAAAAGCATTAGACAAAATACAGTATCCTGTCTTGATTAAAACTCTCCACAGTGCAGGGAAAGAGGGAACATAGCTCAATATAATGAAAGCCATCTACAAAAAGCCCACAATGAATATCATTCTCAATGAGGAAAAACAGAGCTTTTCCCATAAGGTCAGGATCACAACAGGGATATCCACCATTGTTGATCAACACAGTACTAGAAGTCCTACCTCAGTAATAAGACAACGAAAAGAAATAAAAGGCATTCAAACTGGCAAAGAATAAGTCAAACTCTCACTCTTTGCAGATGACATGATACTTTATGTGGAAAACCTAAAAGACTCCACCCCAAAACTGCTAGAACTCAGACAGCAATTCAGCGAAATGGCAGGATATAAAATCAATGCACAGAAATCAAGAGCATTTCCATACAATAGCAATGAGACAGGAAAAAAAAGAAATTAAGGATTCAGTCCCACTTACAATTGCACCAAAAACCATAAGATAGCTAGGAGTAAATCTAACCAAACAGGTAAAGGATCTGTACTCTAAAAACTATAGGATACTTTGAAAGAAATTGAGGAAGACACAAAGAAATGGGAAAACATTCCATGCTCATGGATTAGAAGAATAAATATCATTAAAATGTCTATCCTATCCAGAGCAATCTACACATTCAAGGAAATTCCTATCAAAATACCATCAAGATTTTTCACAGAGCTGGAACAAATACTCCTAAAATTTGTATAGAAAGATTAAAGACCTGAACAGAAATAATCAAAGTTGAAAGGAAACCAAAGCTGGTGGCATCACAATGCCAGATTTCAAGCTCTATTACAAAGTTTTCACCATCAAGACAGTAAGGTACGGGCACAAAAACAGACACACAGATCAGTGGAACAGAATAGAGAAATCAGAAATGGACCCCCAATTCTATGGTTAACTAATCTTCAACAAAGCAGGAAAGAACATTAAGTGGAACAAAGACAGTCTCCTCAATAAATGGTGCTGTGAAAATTGGAGAGCCACATTTATTAGAATAAAACTGGGCCATTTTCTTACACCATACACAAAAATAAACTCAAAATGGATGAAAGACCTAAATGTGAGACAGGAATCCATCTAAATCCTAGAGGAGAACACAGGCAGCAACCTCTTCGACCTTGGCTGCAGCAACCTCTTCGACCTTGGCTGCACCAATTTCTTGCTAGACACATCTCCAGAGGAAAGGGAAACAAAAGTAAAAATGAACTCTTGAGACTTCATCACGATAAAAAGCCTCTGCACAGCAAAGAAAACAGTCAACGAAACTAAAAGGCAACCTACAGAATGGGAGAAGATATTTGCGAATGTCTTACTGGATAAAGGGCTAGTATCCAAGATCTATAAAGAACTTATCAAACTCAACACCAAAAAAACAAATAATCCAGTCAAGAAATGGGCAGAAGACATGAGCAGACATTTTTCCAAGGAAGACATCCAAATGGCCAACAGACACATGAAAAAGTACACAAAAACACTTGGTATCGGGGAACTAGAAATCAAAACCAGAACAAGGTACCACCTTACACCATTCAGAATGGCTAAAAGTAACAAGACAGGAAACAAAAAATGTTGGTGAGGATGCAAAGAAAGTGGAACCCTCCTACACTGTTGTTGGGAATGCAAGCTTGTATGGCCACTCTGGAGAACAGTATGGAGGTTCCTTAAGGAGTTAAAAATAGAGCTACCCTAGGACCCAGCAGTTGCACTACTAGGTATTTACCCCAAAGATACAAATGTAGTGATCCGAAGGGGCACCTGCACCCCAATGTTCATAGCAGCAATGTCCACAACAGCCAAACTGTAGAAAGAGCTGAGATGTCCATCAATGGATGGATAAAGAAGATGTGGTATATATTTATACAATGGAGTATTACTTAGCCATCAGAAAGGATGACTACTTACCATTTACGTCCACGTGGATAGAACTGGAGGGTATTATGCTGAGTGAAAGAAGTAAATCAGAGAAAGACAATTATATGGTTTCACTCATATGTGGAATATAAAAAACAGGGCAGCGGATCATAGGGTAAGGAAGGGAAAACTGAACAGGAAGTAATCAGGGAGGGAGAAAAACCATGAGAAAGTCTTAATAATAGGAAACAAACTGAGGGTTGCTGGAGGGGAGGCAGATGGGGGAATGGCGTAATTGGGTGATGGGCACTGAGGGCACATGATGTGATGAGCACTGGGTGTTATATGCAACTGATAAATTACTGAATACTACATCTGAAACTAATGATGTACTATATGCTGGTTAATGGAATTTAAATAAAACTTTTAAAAAATGGAGGAAAAAAACATTGTTTAGAAAAATGAATTTAAGAATGGTAACTGATCTGTCATTGACAGAAATGCAAGCAGAAGATAGTCAAGGAATATATTTAAAGAACTGCAGACAATGGGGCGCTTGGGTGGCTCAGTGGGTTAAGCCTCTGCCTTCGGCTCAGGTCATGATCTCAGTGTCCTGGGATCGAGCCCGCATCGGGCTCTCTGCTCAGCAGGGAGCCTGCTTCCTCCTCTCTCTTTGCCTGCCTCTCTTCCTACTTGTGATCTCTCTGTCAAATAAATAAATAAAAATCTTAAAAAAAAAAGTATTAAAAAAAAACTGCAGACAAAAAGAATGCCACCTTAGAATTCTATATGCATCAAAAATATTCTAAAAGCAAAATATCATCTTTTTCAGAAATTTCAAAACTGAAAGAATTATATTAGACATACAATACAAGCAAGTATAAAGGAAATCCTTGAAGGAAAAGAAAAATGATACCATTTGTGGAAATCTGAATTTACATTAAACACTAAAGGACACTGGAGAAATATGAGGGAAAACATAAAACTTTTTATATTTTCAAGTTTTCTAAAAGATAATTGAATGTTTAAAGCAAAAACAGTAACAAGGTAATATAGGACTTCGACATAGGAAAAAGTAAAATACACGATAATACACAAATGCTTGGAAAGGAAAAAGGAGTACATAATATTTTAAGGTTCATATACTATGTGCGAAGTGGTATACTACTACTTAAAGGTAGATGTGTTGAGTTAGAAACATATTATTATAAACTAACAAAATAAACAATTAAATATAATAAGCCAACTAAGGAGATAAATTAGAATAAAAGACATATTCAAAAATCAAGAGGAAGTCGAAAAAAAAGAAAGAGAGGAAGGAAGGGAGGGAGAGAGGGAAGGAAGGGCACATGGGTGGCTCAGTCGGTTAAGCGGCTGCTTTTGGCTCAGGTCATGGTCCCAGGGTTCTGGGATCAAGCCCCGCATGGGGCTCCCTGCTCCGCGGAGAGCCTGCTTCTCCCTCTGCCTGCTGCTCTGCCTACTTGTGCTCTCTCTCTGTCTCTCTAATAAATAAATAAAATCTTTGAAAGAAAAAAAAGAGAAAAAAGAAAAGGAAACAACAAAAAAGATGGAATAAAAAATAACAAGACGATGAACTCAAATCGAACCACATCAATCTTCACATTAAGTACAAACAGTCTAAACACACTAAAATTCAGATTGTCAAACTGGATTAAAAAGCATGTATTAAAATGAATAAATAAAGCCAGTAATGGATGTGGAGAAAATGAACCCTTGTACACTGTTGGTGGGAATATAAATTGGTACCACCACTATGGAAAACAGTAAGTTTCCTCAAAAATTAAAAAGATAGAGCTCGCATATGATCCAGGAACCCTACTTCTGAGTATATATTCAAAGGAATTAAAATCAAAATCTTGAAGAGATATGCGTACTCCAATGTTCACTGCAGCATTATTCACAATAACCAAGAGGGACCTAAATATCCACTGAATAGATAAAATGTGCTATATACAAACAATGAAATAATATTCAGCCTTAAAGAAAAAAAGAAATCCTGCTCTTTGCAATAACATTGATGAACCTGGAGGATATTATGTTAAGTGAAGTAAGCCAGAGACAGAGGACAAATATGACCTGATACCACTTATATGAGAAATCTAAACTAGTCAAAATCATAGAAGCAGAGAGCAGAATGGTGGTTGCCAGGTATTGGGGGCTGGGGGAAAAGGGAAGTATTAGTCTAGTCAAAGGTTACAAAGTGTCAGTTAAAAGATAATTTCTGGAGTTCAAATGTACATCATAATGACTACTGTTAATGATAATGTGTTATACCTTGAAATCTGTTTAGAGAGTAAATCTTAAGTATTCTCACCACACATCCACAAAATGGCGAGGTGATAGAGATTAACTAACTTTACTGTGGTGAAAATTTTATACTTTAAAATCACCATGTATACTTTAAATTCAAAAAATTATAAATTATATTTTAAGAAAATTGGAAAAACTAGTAAAACTTATAAATAAAAAAAGCAAAGTTTCAGTTATATAAGATGAATAGGTCCTAGAGATCTACTGTATAGCTAGTACCCATAGTTAACAATAGCATAGAGTATACTTAAAATATTGCTAAGAGAGTAATCTTATGTTGAGTGTTCTTATCACGAAAAGTAATAATAAATAAAGTTGGGTAGGAAGAAACTTTTGGATGTACAGATACGTTTATGGCATAGATTGTGGTGATTGTTTCATGGGTGTATAATTACCCCCAGACTCATCAAGTTGCATAAATTAAATATGTAAAAGTTTTGTATGCCAATCATACTTCAATAAAATGGTTTTTTAAAAGATTAAAGTCCCATATTTAGCAAAAGCTTAGAGTCTGCCAAAATAAATTTGATTAAGAAAATTTATTGTAATTATTGTCTCAAAAATGATATGTTTAATAAATATTTTGAATAAAAACTTTTTAAATATAAAAATACTATTTATATGGGAAATGTTACAATATAGTTTAATAAAAAGGAAAATAAAGGTTATACAGCAATTTTAAAAAATAAAATATAATCAAGAGTGGAAATGAAAGAATGATTTCTGCTCTACGTAAAGAATAAATTCGATGGCCTGGTTCTTTCACTTCCAAGCAGAGGAAAGCAGGTCTATGAACCAGGCTGACTCGTGTGTGTATGCCTACAGGCCTTTCCATCACCTTGAAGTGAAATGAGGGGAAAAGAGAAATCATTGCATCATCCTGAACATACCGTGCACGTCCCTACCTCTAACTCTTCTCACCCGCTGTTCCCTTTTGCCTGGAGCCCCATAATGTCATTCGTTCTTTGCCTCCTTCCCCCTGGGGTCTTTGCTCAAATGATACAATCTCATCTGGGCTTCCCTGCATGGTCCTATTTAGAATTGCAACTACCACCATCCCTCCCCAGCCCCTACCCCCAAAAGTCACTTTCTGTTCCTTTTTCTACGTATAACTTGTTACCACGATTTTTGTTTTTTATTATTATCGTTATGCTCAATTATCACAACATTATAGGAAGCAAGTAAACTTTTCTGAATATGTATTCTGAGGGTCTCCAGATAAGTCTGGATAATGCTAGGTAATCCCTATCTCCATTGGGATTCAGATTATGTTGCTATAGATTATGTATTAATAAATTAGAAGGTCTGCAATAAAGAAAACTGTCCAACTTTAAAAAAAAAAAAGAGTGGAAATGAAATGAGATACTGAGGAAAAAATTCCAACAGAAAGCAGGAAGAGTGGGAAAGGAGCAAAAATAGATAAAATAGAAAAACATAACAGGATGGTAGCTGTATATCAAATTAAATAATTACATTACCTGTAAATGATCTAATGACTCTATTAAAAGGCAGATGTTGCCAGAATGAAGCACAAGCAAGACCTAAATATTTGCTCTCAACAAGGAATCCATTTTAAAAACACAGACTGCCAAAGTAAAAGGATGGAGGAAAGATAAACAATGCAAACTGTAATTAATAAGGGAACTGAGGCATTCATATCAATATTTGACTCTGAAGACTTCAGATCAACAAATTATCAAAAATACAGACATGTCATAATGTTAAAGAGCTTAATCCTTCAAGAAGATGTACAAATCTTAATATCCAAACTTTAAAATGTATGGAGGCAAACATTTCTTCTTATCAAATTATATTTCCCAACTGATTTGAAAGCTATATACATAAAAACCTGCACATGAATGTTTACAGAAACTATTCATCATCACCACAACAAACAAGAAATAACTAAGATGTTCTTCAAGAGATAAATGGAAAAACGAGCTGAGGTACATCCATACGATGGAATACTAAACCATAATATAAAAGACTGAGCTTCTAATCCATTTAGCCAAATGGATTCATCTTAAATACATATCACCAAATGAAAGAAGATAGTTGGAAAAGGCTACACATGCTACACATTAAACATATGATGTCTGGAAAAGGAAAATCTATGGACATAGAGAACACGTTAGTGGTTGCTAGGGATTTGCGGAGGGGGAAGTGGTCAAATACAAAGGGAACTTTTTATGGTGATAGAACTATAGGGTATTAGAGTCAGGAGTTCTGTGTTATGAATCCAGAGCCTTATAAACATTCAAAGGTTTGATTCCAATAATTTTACCTTCAAGAACGTATTCTAAGAAAGCAATTAGAATTTTTAAAGATGACTTTTATATAAGTTATTTTAAATCACACTTCTTTCCAATTGGGAAAAAATATATTTTTTACAATGTGGGAATAAGTATTTTATTGATAAACTGGAACATAACGCAACCATTTAAAATCAAGTTTACAAGTTATATGGGACAACGAGGAAAAGTGTTCATGATTCATGTTTAGAGAAAATGAGCATTAAAAAAAATCTAAATAAACAGTGTGAGCCCATAGACTAGATAAATTTGGGAATTAAATATAGGGATATGAGAGAGCTATACATCATCTATCATACTGATGATTTAAGCCTGAGTGTTTCAGAGTATGAAAATGATGACATTAGCAGAGTCAGTATTTACTATAAAAGAAAATGTGTTAATTTTGGAAATATAAATTTGTGGTACAGTGATGTCTTCTGATACATATGAAATCTTAGAATTAGAGGTGTACACTTAGGCTCTTTCTTATAAAGATGTAAAGTCATTTGGATGAATTAAATCTCTCAGCAGGAGACCCTAAGGAGAAAAGAAATTCCAAAGGATGGATATTTAGAGATTATCTACAAGAAAAAGGCAGTAGAAAGAACAGATAACAAAGAAGGGTACTGGGAGTAATGGCCAAAGAGTCATTCAGGAATGCTCTAAATTCATGTGTTTGGGAGATATGAAGATTCAGCTTACCTCTAATCATAAACTCAAAATGTTCCAACTTGTAGAAGATACATTAAGAGAGAGCAGGAGAGGTGTTAGACAAAGTATTAGAAGATATGTCCCCACACTGGAAAGTACAATCTGAGTCAAGAAACTAATTCCTCAAGAATTCATTCAACCTAACTATTTAGGATGTTGGACTAGCTGATTTCTTGTGCTCATATCAGCATCAAAATTCTACGTGAGAATAAGAAAACTTTCTTTATCCTTTTACATTCTGTTCTTCAATAAAAACTAACCTCAGGGAAGGAGAACATCAGAGCGTCACCCGACAGCAATCTTTTTCCTAAAAATTTCAACTAGAAAAATTCAAATTTTTGGAGATTACTTTAAGTCTCTTCACTAGAACCAACTCTGTAGGATACAGCACTTCTACTGTAAAATGGCTCTCACTGCCCAATACTAGAAACCTTGCCTTGGAAACTAAGCATGTGACTCTTTTAGAATGATTAAAACACCAAGATGTTTGCATTGCTGTGTATCATGCAAAGGCACAAATATCTTCTCATCAATTTTTTACTCTCCTGGGACCTAAATTGTGCTAAAGCTCTCCTGAAACAGAAAGGAATAACCAACAAAACTATTCATTACTTTTCTCTCCACCATGTTACATTTTTCTCCAACAGGACAAAGCATTTCTATTAGGCCTTCTCCTTTCTCCATTTTGTGAAATCCTCAAGGTGATGACTGTAACTCTTGTCCACAAACTCTCTCACATAATTAGCCCAATAAAGGTGATTCCTACTATCACAACTCTCCCCTATCACCAATACTACACTGCAATCCAGTGACGTCAAATAACTAACTAGCTTCTAACAATTTTAATGACCTTTCTTCAA
>JAPYYM010002262.1:0-12480 GCA_028534135.1 Potos flavus
CTTTCTATATCACAGACATAAAATGAGGGAAATTGAAATTTCTCACTCTTGTAGTTACAAAAACTTAACTATATGTTAAATTGATTCTTCAAAGTGACTAATAACTCTTACTACTAACGGAATAGAAATACAAACAAGGTGAGAGGATATCTTCAAATTATAAGAAATTGTGTCTATGGGATGCCTGGGTGGCTCAGTTGGTTAAGCGGCTGCCTTCGGCTCAGGTCATGATCCCAGGGTCCTGGGATCAAGTCCCACATCGGGCTCCTTGCTCGGCAGGGAGCCTGCTTCTCCCTCTGCCTCTGCCTCTGCCTACCACTCTGTCTGCTTGTGCTCTCTCTCTGTCAAATAAATAAATAAAATCTTTAAAAAAAAAAAAAAAAGGTAAGAGATAACAAATATCGGTGAAGATATGCAGAAAAGGGAGCCTGTTGGTAGGAATGCAAATTGGTACACCATTATGGAACACAGTATAGAGGTTCCTTAAAAACTTAAAAACAGAACTACTGTATGATCCAGCAATCCCACTACTGGTTATTTATCTAAAGAAATTGAAATTAGGATCTCAAAAAGATATCTGCACTACCATGTTCATTGCAGCATTACTCACAGTAGCCAAGATAAGTGTCCATCAACAAACAAATGGAAAAAAAAGATTAAAATATTCATATATTCATATATACATATATATTCACATATGCATATATATGTGTACATATATATGAATATATATATATGAATGTATATTATTCATCCACGAGAAACAAGGAAGTCTTGTGGTTCACAACAACTAGGAAAGAACTTCAGTGCACTAGGCTAAGTAAAATCAGTCAGGCAGAGAAATACAAATACTGTTATGTTGTCACTTACGTGTGAAATCTAAAAAAGATAAAGAACAGAGTAGTAGTGGTTACCAGGGGTTGAAGGGTGGAGGAAATGAAACGGTACAAACTTCCAGTTATAAAATTAACAAGTTTGGGAATCTAATGGACAGCATGGTGATTATAGCTAGTAATACTGTATCACATAGTTGAAAGCTGCTAAGACAGTAGATCTTAAAAGAAATGGTAATTATGTGATGGGATGTAGGTGTTAGCTAAGCTATGGTGGTAATCACTTTGCGATTTATAAATGCATCAAAACTTAAACCTAAAAAATGTTATCTGTCAATTACATGTCAATAAATCTAGAAATAAAGTTGAAAGAAGAGACCATCACCTTAAGGTGTTCCTTTTCTTTTTTCTTTTTTTTTTTTTTGGCAGTTTTTTGCCTGAGGGTTACAAGCTTGGCAGCTACACAGTGTGGCTCAATCTCTGATAGAACAACCATGGTTTTTTTGATATGAAAAAAAGTAAAGGCCAGTGTTTGAGTCAATCCCTCAGCAGCTGAAAAACGAAGGGAAAATCCCAGAAAGAAGCAAACCAGAGAGTTTGGAACGCCCTAAATTTTGTGCATGAATACTACAAACCTTCGTTGATCAATAAACTTGCAAGCATGGGACAGAAACAACCTATATTCCATGGAACTGATATTTGAGCTGCTGCCCAAAACATATGATTCGCAGTTAAAGTCCAACCAAGTTACTCCCTCTTGAAACAATAATCTGCACATTTCCGGAGGAATACAACAAAACCCACCACATGCCATTCACAATGTCCTAGAAAATCCAAGTTTACTTCACATACAAAAAAAAACAGAAAAGTGTGATCTTTTTCTTGAGCAGGGCTTGGCAAAAATTTTTTCTATAAATAACCAGGTAATAAAAAATTCAGGCTTTATCAGTGATTTAGGATCTCTGTAACATATTCTTTACCTCCTCTTTCCCCTCCTGCCTCTTGTCCCCACCTCCTCCTCCTTCTTTTATAAATCTTTACAAGTGAAAATGCTTTCTTGGCTCACCTCAAGAGGCCACAAACTAGGGGCCCAAGGGGTGTGCCAAACCCCCTAGAGTAGAGGCTGGCAAACTATGGCCTATAAGACAAACGCAGTGCATTACCTGTTTATAAGACCCCTGAGTTAAGTACAATCAATCAACATACAATCGGCATACATATAATCAATTCACATATACCAGGTAAAGGATATCACCAATCCGAGTATTTTTTCAAAAAAATTCTAGAAGACAAATTTAAAGCCCCTCTTACAGAAATTGGAAACAATGAAACCTGGTTTGATTTTTAAATCAGTAATTATTTAGAAACATGTTAGTTACTTGACATCTAAGAGCAGAAACACTCTTCTTAAGCAATTTTTCTGGAAAGAGAAGGAGTGCTCAAGATGATTGTTCACTGCTCAATGGTTAAATCTTCCTGGAAAATAGTAAGTGAATTTTAAAACAGCTGAGCTACATCCTGGAAACTGGATAAATCAGGTACTCTCATCTTAATGCAATAGTTAAAAGACAAACAAGCAGGATTTTACTTCTCTTTTCTTTTTTACTGCATAATTCATTTGTAGTAAAAGAGAACCCTCATTTTTGTATGGTAAAAAGAAAGATTTAACCAAGATAATTTCTTCAGAGCCCTCAAGTATACTTTAAGAAATAGATATAGTCCCTAGAGGTGAAAATTACACATTATACATAGATACATTATAAATCATAATCTGTTCATTATAATTTATAATAATCTATATATAATTATCTAGACAGATATACAGACATAAACACAGATAGAGACATATACCTACAGATATACAAAAGATATACGTATAGATATAAATTGGTACAATATAAAGATACACATTAGAGCAGCCGAAGGCACACAGATTAAACAAGGATTAATGGAAAATTTCTTATCACAATGGATAGGTTGAAATCAAGGCCCTGGTGAGGCTAAATTAGATTGTTATTACTAAATAAATGGTTTTCAAACTTTGATGGACATCTGGAAATGTCTGTAGAAATTATAAATAAAAAGTGGTATCACTATCTTACACGATTCTGATATAGTAGATTTGGGTAGGTTCTAGTTATCCCTATTTCTTCTATCTTCATAGCGATTCTGAAGAAATCCAAAATTTAAGAAGCCTTGAATTAGAAGTAATGTTATATTTGATGTTTAGTTCTGTGGTTGGTGGAGCTTTGAAAAAAAAAGAAAAGAAGAAGAAGACAGATGCTTAACTATCAGTCTGTAACAACTGAATCAGAATCTGAGAGTTTGGGGTCCAGAAATCCACATTTTTAAAAAAAGATTTTATTTATTTATTTTTAGAGAGAGAGAGAAGGGGGGTGAGAGAGCACGAGCTAATAACAAAGAAGCAGTGTAACATAAGGGCAATGACTATGAACATATGGTTACTTTGTGACTATTGTCAAGGGCTATGATATGTTTTGGATTTATCAGTTGGGGTTGTCATCCCTTGTATTGTATTAAAAAACGTGAAACGTGTTTTAGAGATTTAATTGTAATTTTTAAAATTTTAAAGCAGCCATTTAACTTAAAATACTGAGTTGCTAGTTCTGTCAATTTATATATTAGGTATTTCATTCTATGACTAATAATGGGAAAATGGTCCTAACCATACTGCATAATTCATCAGGCAGGAGGGAGCAAAAGTAAAGCATACGAAGTGTCTGTTGTATTATACATGAAAGGTATGTGATGCTCTATAACTTTCTGGTTCATTAAGGTATGATTTGAAAATATCAATGATATATCTTTTCCAATAACCAGTTGCCAATGTTTTTACTCAGTTCAGAAATTTTGATGAGAGGCTTGCAGGTCCTTTGACCTGTTTTCTCCTCTTCTGTCATCAGTAGTTGAAACTCTTTTAATGGCCATTTGACAATGAAACAAAACTGGATTACATTTCCTACCTCAGAGTCAATCAAAATAACCTGTAGCTACACTGGTAATTTAATAGATTTATAAAATGTCCAGTCTTAAAGGGAAAGAAAATATTTTCCCACTGATGAAATCAGGCAAGAATGGGAGCTCAGTTTTTTCTCATGTACACAAACCTGTGAGTTGATGTAACACAAAGCATTTGTAGTTGTGCTAAAGACAAGCTGGAAGTACTCTTATCCTTCTTAATTTGTCTGTTTTAGCTAGCAACATTGATGCAGTTTTAGTTAGCAACACTGAAGGTTACCTCTTCAGGTAATCAATATATTGAAAGGTCCATTTTAGCAGAAGGAATACCCTTTTGCACAAGTTTGAGCTTGTGAAGAATTTTCCTTTGATCTTGAAGCTGCCTTAACTGACCGAGCTGCCGAAAAATGTGAAGAGGTCACAGACTAGAAACAACTTGGTAGACCTTATCATTATGGATTGAAGGTTATGGTCACTTGTGATACATGCTTACAAATTGCCCCTACATACAATTCTCCTTTTTTATTTGCATAAATAAAACATGATGATATAACACCCTTGA
This sequence comes from Potos flavus, assembly GCA_028534135.1. NCBI lineage: Eukaryota > Metazoa > Chordata > Mammalia > Carnivora > Procyonidae > Potos > Potos flavus. The sequence goes on from JAPYYM010002262.1 coordinate 4,375, forward strand.
TTATGTGCCCTGAAAATCCAGACAAATATAAATTTAAAAAACTATCAATGTTATGATAATTTTTAGCACTTCTGGAATAGTAGTTTGGGGGCGCATATTAAATGTGGATTTCTGGGGACACCTGGGTGGCTCAGTCAGATGAGTATCCAACTCTGGGTTTCAGCTCAGGTCATGATTTCAGGGTTGTGAGATGGAGCCTCCACTCAGCTCGCAGTCTGCTTGAGATTCACTTCCTCTCCCTGTCTTTCTCTGTCTCTCTGTCTCTCTCTCAAGATAAATAAATAAATCTTAAAAAACAAACGAAAACTATACCAGACACCAGCAATTTAGAGTTCTCAGAGAAACAAAATCAGAGCAATAGACCAGAATAAGCTGGTATGAAAGGATAATTCTGTTGCTAAAGAAAATAAAATGACTAAGTAAGAGTTATCAACAATCATGCTACTCAAAAGAATTATGCTCAAAAGTAATTTTCATGTGCCAGAACCCAAGAGAAAACTGAAGAAGTAGCAGCCAAAATCCAGGCAACTTCCAGGACAGTAGAGCCTAAATTTTAGAGCAGAAGTGGTAAGGAGTCAGCAGGCAGTGTGTATAGCAAAGGAAAATTAAAATGTGGAAGACATAAAATTGTAAAGCATACACAAAACCAACCTAACATGAGAATTAATTGATAAAACCAAGAAGATAGAAACAAGAACCTGAAAAATTAAAACCCTCTTCCAGGGATCCTAAATAAGAATGTAGAAACTAAAGTGACAAAAGCAGGAAATTGACACCATGAAGAACGGAAAACAAAGAATTTCAAAAAATATATTAAAATTAAAAATTCAAAGAATGAATCAAATGGCTGACTAAATGGAATGTTTTATATATATATCTCTTAGAATCATGTTTTCTTAAGTATGGGTCAAGTAAAACACACTCTTGTTCCAAAAAAACAACAACTTTAACTGAGGGTACTCATTTAAAATAAAGAATATCAGAGGGGAGGTGGATGGGGCAGTGGGTGAAATTGGTGACAGGGATGAAGGAGTGCACTGTAATGAGCACAGGGTGGTGTATGGACGTGTTGAATCGCTATATTGTACACCTGAAACTATTACACTGTATGTTAACTAACTAGAATTAAAATAAAAATATATTTAAAAATAAATAAAAGTAGTTCAGTAAAAGAGAAAATTTGTAATAATCTATATTTAAAGAAATAATGAATATGATTATTTTGAACTTTAAACATGGAACAATAAATTTAAGAATTTTCGCACAAAAAGACCCAATATGTTATATTTAAATAAATCTACATCCATTGTGGCAAAATGCTGAATACTGAAGAAAAGGGAAAGCCTTAGAAACAACTAGAGAGAAAAGGCAGGTTTGCAATAAAGGACCATAATTACACTGACAGCAAACTTCTCCTGACAGGCAGTAGATGCCAGAGGTGGTGCTGGAAGGCTATCATCAGTACAGAGTACTAGAGTAAATACTAAGACCTCAGTTCATGACTGCAAATCCGTATCACTCACAGACCACTGAAGGAATATGGTGGTAGGAATAGTAACGGCTGCCCAAAGATACCTACATCCTCATCAACAAGCCTGTATTTACATGGTAAAGGAACTTCACAGATGTGATTAAGTTGAGGATATTGGGATTATCTTGGGTTATTTGAAAGTGTCTCATGTAATCATAAGAACTCTTCAGAGTCAGAAAAGGAAATGTGACAGCCATAGCAGAGGTCAGAGTGACTTCACTGATGGCTTTGAAGATGGAGGAAGACTCGATAAGCCAAAGAATGAAGGTGTACCCTAGAAGATAGAAAAGACAAGGGAACAAGCTCTGCCCTAGAGCCTCCAACAAATTTATTTTAGCATACAGAGACACATTCAGAACTTTAAGATAATCACTGTATGCTGTTTTAAAGCCAGTAAATTCATGCTACTTTGTTACAGCAGCAACAAGAAACTAACATATCTAAAACAATTCCTTCAAAAGGAAAGTAACTCAACTATGTGTGTGTGTCATAACAGATGGTATACACATAGATGAGAGAAAGGAAGAGACACAGACAGAAAGACTGAGCACCATATATATGCTACTCAAAACTAAGGTACGCTCTTGGAAGAGGATAAAAGATAATGATTGATTTTACACTGTGTTAAATGGAGTATATAGTTAAAGATTAAAAGTGACTTCTAAAATAATATCAATAAAATATATAACTTTGAAACAAGTAGAGGAAGCAATGTGAGCACAAGTAATCACTTTAATAAGTGTATACAAAGAAAATTTAAAAAATAAAAAAACACAGAGAAAGCATGATAAATAGAAAACACAAAGTAATACGGTAAAAATAATTCCAGATATGTTAGTTTCATAACAAATGAAAATGGACTAAACTTGCCCCCATGCCATGGGGGTGACCACAGCCTTCCATGATACTGCGCTGCAGCCAAACATGGCCTTGGGGTACAATACAATCACTAGAACTCCCATTGCTGGTAAACTGGAATCTTCTGGGAAATGTATCAGACATTTAGGAGGTTTCAGAAAACAGTTGGCAGTGGAACTGGGGGAAAAAGTCTGGGAGTGGTGAATCACAGGAGAGTAACAGAACAGAACTACCACCCTGCAGTGATAGACATTCTTCAGAACTGCCTTAGTTAAAGCAAGCTACCCAGTTCAAGGACATGTTCCTATGTGTCTACTTCTCAGCTTTCAATACACAGGTATACTATGTGATGTTTTTTATTTGAAATGAAAGATATGTACATGTACTAAGATTCTAAGGGATTAATTTTATTGGAAACCCATGGAATTATCTGAATAGCATTCCTACTTTGTACCTCTCCACAGTCATGCCATTGTTGTATGGTAGCCAGAACAGCTACAGCTCAGTATTATCCCACTTCAGGCCATAACAGACGGTCAGAGGAGAGTATGTTGCCTAGCTGGACCAATCAATTAATTCCCAAGGATGATAAAATAGCTACTGTCTTCCTAGTGGATGACACTACAAAATATTAACCTTGGGATCTGTCAGCTACTACATGTTCTGTCATGTAGAACTGAGAAATGGAAGTGGCATGATTATAGAAAAAGAGAAAAGTATGAAGTTAATAATGCAGAGAAGGAGAAAGGAAAAATGGAAAAAACCCTAACAATAGACAAGTCACCCAGCCACATTTCTTTTTGTGAGTTTAATGAGGCAAAGTCCTTATAACAGATTTCATGTTTTTATTAAGCTACTTCAAAATGGGCTTGTGTTACTTATATGCAAAAGTCTAAACAAATGTCATTGGAAATATTTGTGTATATAACATAAAACCTACCATAATTGCTCTGCATGATACCCACTTAAAACTTGTAAACCATCTAGCTATCTGTGGCTTAACAACAACAATCTCTATATAAGAGTAGGAGCTTGAACCAAATGAAAAATGTGTCATCATGCATGCATTTCATGCATTCATTGTGCTTTTAAATCTCTCAATTACATGGATAATATTCTTCTACACGGGAATAAATCATTACAGTTATATTTTCATACCCATATTAATTTTTAAATTATAAACATATTATAAACATTATTAAGTTAATATACATATTAGATATATGTAAAAATAAGTATATTATATTGGTTTATCATTAACTCGATTTTAATCTAAGAGCACTAGAATTCTCCTAGTTGTTCCTTAAAAAGTTCCTTTCAAGTCTAATGATTTCTTTGTGTGACTCATAACTTTCTACTAGTTTCTTAACATTTTATATCATTTTAGAAAGTAATGGTCACAATTTATACTTATTCACTCACCACTAAATGTCAAAAGAGAGTAAATGTTGACATGTTGATCTAACAATCATACAGATGGATATTAATAAGCTTAAACATTTACTGCAAAATTTTTAATAACTAATTGGTATTTAGTTATCTATATACACAAATATATTTATTATACTTACATATATTTTAAATATTTATAGATACTGCCATTTACCTTTATCACATTATAAAATTAAATGTCTATCATTAATGTTCCTTAAATTGAGAGAGAAATATTCCTATTCATGCTAAAAAGTATTCATTTTTCCATCAGACTCAAAAAATGGACATACAAATACAAGAACAAAAAATTATTATCTCATCTATATGCTAAACACATAAAGTTCTACAAGAAACATAACTAAACCATGATTAAATGCTGTTTAAATCATAAAAACACTGCACAGTATCTGATGTAAATTTCTCAAAAAAATGTAGCTAATACACAATGTAAAGTAATCTAATGGAAGGTGGACTATTTGGATGCCTAATATCTTGTTAGCACTATGGTGCAACTCACAAGAGAACATGTTGTAAATTAAATATTACCCACCGATATGCCGTGGTCAGCACGTGGCTAGCAGTGCAGCAGCACTGAACCGACCCCATTCACTTCAGCATTTTGCCATCATTGAGTTCTAGGCTCTCAACAGAATAGAATAAATCAAGAGGCTGTTTCACAGTGATTAAAGAAAACTGATAAAGCTTGGAAATCAAAGTGTCTAAAAGGTGTATCAATATATATGCCCCCAACACGGGAGCAGCCAAGTACATAAGTCAACTGTTAATCAAAATAAAGAGTTGTATTGATAAGAATATGTCAATTGTAGGGGATCTTAACACGCGACTCTCAGCAATAACAGATCATCTAAGCAGAAAATCAACAAAGAAACAAGAGCTTTGAATGACATATTGGACCAGATGGACCTCATAGATATATACAGAACATTTCACCCTAAAACAATAGAAACTCATTCTTCTTGAGCTCACATGGAACTTTCTCCAGAATAGACGACATACTGGGTCACAAATCAGGGCTCAACTGATATCAAAAGACTGAGATTATTCCCTGCATATTCTCAAATGACAATGCTTTGAAAATGGAACTCAACCACAGGAAAAAGTTTGGAAGGAATTCAAACACTTGGAAGCTAAAGACCATCCTGCTCAAGAATGTTTGGATCAATCAGGAAATTAAAGAAAAACTTAACCAATTCATGGAAACCAATGAGAATGAAGACACATCAGTCCAAAACCTATGGGATACGGCAAAGGCTGTCCTAAGGGGAAAATACATAGCCATCCAAGCCTCACTCAAAAAAAATTGAAAAATCCTGAATACATCAACTCTCTTTATACCTTAAAGAACTGGAAAATCAACAACAAATTAAGCCAACTCCATGCACAAGAAGGGAAATAATTAAGATTAGAGCAGAGATCAATGAGTTAGAAACTAGAGATACAGTAGAACACATCAAGGAAACTAGAAGCAGGTTCTTTGAAAGAATTTGAAAGATGGATAAACCACTGGCCAAACTAATCTAAAAGAAAAGAGAGGACCTGAATTAATAAAATTATGAATGAAAGGGGATAGAGATCACGACTAACACCAAGGAAACAGAAACAATCATCGGAAATTATTATCAACAGCTATATGCCAATAAGTTAAGCAACCTACAAGAAATGGATGCATTCCTGGAAACCTATAAACTTCCAAGATTGAAACAGGAAGAAATTGACAACCTGAATAGACCAATATCCAGCAATGAGATTGAAGCAGTGATCAAAAACCTCCCAAAAAACAAGAGTCCAGGACCTGACGGATTCCCTGGGGAATTCTACCAAACATTCAAAGAAGAAATAATACCTATTCTCCTGAAGCGGTATCAAAAATAGAAACAAAAGGAAAACTTCCAGACTCTTTCTATGAAGCCAGCATTACCTTGATCCCCAAACCAGGCACAAACCCCATCAAAAAGGAGAATTACAGACCAATATCCCTGATGAAGATGGATGCCAAGATTCTCAACAAGATCCTAGCTAATAGGATCCAACAGCACATTAAAAAGATTATCTACCACAAGCAGGTGGGATGTATCCCTGGGAGGCAAGGGTAGTTCAACATTCACAAATCAATCAATATGACAGAACAAATTAATAAGAGAAGAGAGAAGAACCACATGGTCCTCTCAATTGATGCAGAAAAAGCATTGGACAAAATACAGCATCCTTTCCTGATTAAGACTCTTCAGAGTATAGGGATAGAGGGAACATTCCTCAACTTCATAAAATCCATCTATGAAAACCCCACAGCAAATATCATTCTCAATGGGGAAAAGCTGACAGCGTTCCTATTGAGATCAGGAACACGACAAGGATGCCCACTCTTGCCACTATTGTTCAACATAGTACTAGAAGTCCTAGCAACACCAATCAGACAGCAAAAAGAAAAGGTATTCGAACTGGCAAAGAAGAAGTCAAACTCTCTTTGCAGATGACATGATATTTTATGTGGAAAACTCAAAAGACTCCACCCCCAAACTACTAGAACTCATACAGTAATTCAGTAATGTGGCAAGATACAAAATCAATGCACAGAAATCAGGTGCTTTCTTACACACTAACAATGAAACTGTAGAAAGGGAAATTAGAGAATCGATTCCATTTAAAATAGCACCAAAAACCATAAGATACTTTGGAATAAACCTAACCAAAGAGGTAAAGGATCTATACCTGAGGAACTACAGAACACTCATGAAAGAAATTGAAGAAGACACAAAAAGATGGAAAAACATTCCATGCTCATGGATCAGAAGAATAAACATTGTTAAAATCTCTATACTGCCCAGAGCAATCTACACTTTCAACGCCATCCCGATCAAAATACCATCGGCATTTTTCAAAGGCCTGGAACAAACAATCCTAAAATTTGTATGGAACCAGAAAAGACCCCGAATTGCCAAGGAAATACTGAAAGAGAAAAATAAAGCTGGGGGCATCATGTTGCCTGATTTCAAGCTTTATTACAAAGCTGTGACCAACAAGACAGCATGGTACTGGCACAAAAACAGACACACAGACCAATGGAACAGAGTAGAGAGCCCAGATAGGGACCTTCAACTCTATGCTCAAAAAATCTTCAACAAAGCACACAAAAATATCCAATGGAAAAAAGACAGTCTCTTCAATAAATGGTGCTAGGAAAATTGGACAGTTTTATACAGAAGCAGGAAACTCGACCATTCTCTTACACCATACACAAAGATAAACTCAAAATAGATGAAAGACCTCAATGTGAGACAGGAATGCATCAAAATCCTAGAGGAGAACATAGGCAGTAACCTCTTTAACATCAGCCACAGCAACTTCTTTCAAGACACGTCTCCTAAGGCAAGGGAAACAAAAGCGAAAATGAACTTTTGGGACTTTATCAAGATAAAAAGCTTCTGCAGAGAAAAGGAAACAGTCAACAAAACAAAGAGGCAACCCATGGAATGGGAGAATATATTTCCAAATAACACTACAGACAAAGGGCTGGTATCTAAGATCTATAAAGAACGTCTCAAACTCAACGCCCAAAAAACAAATAATCAGGTCAAAAAAATGGGCAGAAGACATGAAAAGACACTTCTCCAAAGAAGACATACAAATGGCTAACAGATACCATGAAAAAATGTTCATCATCATTAGCCATCAGGGAGATTCAAATCAAAACCACATCGAGATACCACCTTACACCAGTCAGAATGGCAAAAACTAACAAGAAAAGAAACAACAAATGTTGGAGAGGATGTGGAGAAAGGGGAACCCTCTTACACTGTTGGTGGGAATCCAAGTTGGTGTAGCCACTTTGGAAAACAGTGTGGAGGTTCCTCAAAAAATTAAAAATGGAGCTACTTTATGACCTTGAAATTGCACTACTACGTATTTACCCCAAAGATACAGATGTAATGAAAAGAAGGGCCACATGCACCCCAATGTTCATAGCAGCAATGCTCACAATAGCCAAAGTGTGGAAAAAACAGAGATGCCCTTCAACAGACAAATGGATAAAGAAGATGTGGTCCATATATACAATGGAATATTACTCAGTCATCAGAAAGGATGAATACCCAACTTTTGCATCAAGGTGGCTGGGACTGTTGGAGATTATACTGAGTGAAATAAGTCAGGCAGAGAAAGTCAATTATCATATGGTTTCACTTACTTGTGGAACATAAGGAATAGCATGGAGGACACTAGAAGGGAGGAAAAAGTGAAGGGTTGGAAATTGTAGGGGCAGACAA
>JAPYYM010002263.1:0-12479 GCA_028534135.1 Potos flavus
ATGTAAATATCTATTATATAAACACTTTAATAAAAGTAGGACCTCATTGCCTTCAGCTCAAGTCATGATCTGGGAGTCTTGGGATCAGCCCCAGGAAGGACTCTGTGCTCAGCAGGGATTCTGCTTCTCCCTTTCCCTCTGCCCCCCATCCCCCCATCCCCCCACTCCCCCACCACCCCCAACTCCCCTACCCCCCACTCAGCCAACCTGCCCTGGCTCGTGCTTGCTCTCTCATGCACTCTCTCTCAAATAAATAAATATTTAAAAAATAAAAACTAGGATCTCGGCATATATTATTTGGGTTTTGCTTTTTTAACTTAACATTTTCTCATTATAATTTCTCCTACCTTTTAATGGCTGCATTGTATTTATCTGTATGAATATACCATAAGTTATTTAGTCAATCCCTGATTGTTGGAATTGGACAGGGTTATTTCCAATTTTTTTTTTTTCCACAAGGCAAGCCCACTGTTTACTGAGATGTGGGACACGGAAGCAAGCACCGTAGAGACCATCGGTTTACAAATATTTTTGTGCTCTACACACATTATTTATGGCAGGGTTTTTTGGGTTTTTGTCTTTCGGCAGGAGGAGGGCAATGGATAGTAGAGGAAGCTAGGAGGAGTAAAAATGGAGTAGTGTGCTCCACCTAGCTTCGGGAGAACCACGTTAGTTGCTTTGGGGAGGGATTCCCTGGAGCCCCGCCCCTCAGACCCTGCGTCTGTCCCCTCCAGTCCCTACTGTCCGCTGAGCTGCACTGCACCCCTGTGGCGAAGCCGCGGCACTGCAGCACAGGATCGCCAAATCCTAGTGGTTTTAAGGGGGCCTTTTGGATTCGTTTCTGAGCTGATTTTTAAAATCCAATTTAAAACTGCAATTGTTCTGTTCAATTCACAAATAGAACATTCCCAAGCTGAAAATGATAAAATATGTGGGATTTGGGTCTGTAATAAACACTTCTTTAGTGCCCTAAGCACTTGAATAAAAATAAACTTAGCACTTACTCCCCAGCTCTTTTCTCCAACTTCTGCCCTGCTCACCTTGCCCTTAGGCATTATCCTCTAGCCATAATGAACTACTCTCCAGTTCTCAAATAGGCCAGGCTTCCTTTTGCTTACTGGACTTAGACATACCAAGAAAACCCCAAATCCCCTCTCTCGACGTGACTTCTAAAACTCCCTTTAAATTGTAGACTCCTTTTGATTCCCTATGACAGGACTGATTATTGATTGGTACCTGGAACACCCCCCCAACAGTAATTCCTCCCCTACTGGCCTAGAGGGTGTTTGTGCACACACCAGACCAACAGTATATCCTCTCCACTCAGTTCTGCCATATTCAACTCTACTAATATTTATGGGGTGCCTACTCTGTCCAAGAGTCCTCACTGTTAGCTTGGGTGGGGAAAAGGTGGGGGAGGGTGGGAATATATGGGATGAGGAACTGATATCTACCGCTATTAACTTCATGAGGTGTGTTATTCCTTTCAACCACTTACTGCATGGACAGAGCTTAAGATGTTGGACCTCACTTGAAAGGTTAGGCTCAGATGTGTGTATGTTAAAAGCATTTTTTGGCCACTCCCATGATTCTGATCATGTATAGCTAGTGCTGAGAAACTTTGCTTTAGAGTATCTGTACCCGACTCCTGAGTCTTAAAGTCTTAAACAATGAGAAATAATGGTGAGAATTTCAAGTAAGTTTATGGAACACTATTTGAGGACAGAAATAATTTTAGAGATCTGCTGGTTTTGCCTGCCCAATATCCATTCTTCTGCTTCTAGGAGTGCGTTGGTTTTCCTTTGGAGAACCACACCTTCCCTACTCCAAATTCTTGCAGTTGAGGGAGGGCTGATTTTCACCCAGTCCCCCATCCCACACCCACCCCCAAGGCACACACACACACACGCACACACACACACACACGTGGTACAGGCATACACAGCCCCTCCAAGCTCTGAATTTGCTCTTTTTCAGCTTAAATTTAATTTGGACTTATTCACATCTGAACATTTAGACTGAACTTCTACCCTTGGACTCTTCAATTATTGAGCCAATAAATTCCCTGCCACTACTTTTTCCCTAGATGACTTTGAAGTGAATTGTGTCATTTGCAACCAAAACATTTCCAGCTAATACAAATTTGTGAGACTCTTAAATAAGCAGCTTTATACTTTGTCTACTTATAGAAAGAGGATACATCAATTGATGTGTCCCGATATGGTTTTCTTTTCTTCTTCTATAATAAGATTTCCTTCATTGTTCTCAGCAGAGCTTAAGTTTATTAAACATGAAAAGCCCATTTATTTTGTCTAGGTAAGACCTGCTCAATGTACAGGTATACTTTGGAAATATGGAGCGTTCCGTTCCAAACCACTGCAATAAAGTGAGTATCACAATAAAACAAGTCAAATGATTTTTTTGGTTTCCCAGTACATATAGAAGTTATGTTTGCACTATACCATAGTCTATTGAGTGTGCAATAGCATAATGTCTAAAAAATGAGGTATATACTTTAATTTAAAAATACTTGATTGCTAAAATATGCTAAATATCATTTGAGCTTTCAGCGAGTCATAATCTTTTTGCTGGTATGGCCTTGATGTTAATGGCTGCTGACCCGTGTGGTGGTTGAAGGTCAGGGTGTCTGGGGCAATTTCTTAAAATAAGACAACAATGAAGTTGGTCACACCAATTGACTCTTCCTTTCATGAATGATATCTCTGTAGCATGTGATGCTGTTTGATGGCATTTTACCCACAGTAGAACTTCTTTCAAAATTGGAGTCAATTCTCTCAAACCCTGTCCCTGCTTTATCAACTAAATTTATATAATATTCTAAATCCTTTGTTGTCCTTTCAACAGTCTTCGCGGTATGTTCACCAAGGATAGATTCCATCTCAAGAAACCACTTTCTTTGTTCATCCATGAGAAGCAGCTTCTTGTCTGTTAAATTTTACCATGAGACTATAGCAATTCAGTCCCACCTTCAGGCTCCACTTCTAATTCTAGTTCTCTTGCTGTTCCCACCCCAACTGTGGTTACTTCCTCCACTGAAATCTCGAACCCCTCAAAGTCATCCATGAGGGTTGGAATCAACTTCCTCCAAACTCCTGTTTTATGTTGCTATTCTGACCTCTTCCCATGAATTCCAGATGTTCTTAATGGCATGTAGAATGCTGAATCCTTTTAAAAGGTTTTCAATTTACTTTGCTCACATCCATCAGAGGAATTACTATCTACGGCTGCTATAGCCTTATGCGATGTATTTCTTAAATAATAAGACTTGAAAGTCAAAATGACTCCTTGATCCATGTGCCACAGAATGGATGTTGTGTTAGCAGGCATGAAAACAACATTAATCTTGTCCATCTCCATCAGAGCTCTTGGGTGACCAAGTGCATTGTCATTGACAGGTAATATTTTGAAAGAAACCTTCTTCTCCAAGCAATAGGACTCAACAGTGGGCTTAAAATGTTCAGTAAATCATGTTGTAAACAGATGTGCTGTCATCCAGGCTTTGCTGTTTCTTTTATAAAGCACAGGCAGAACAGATTTACCGTAATTCTTAAGGGCTCTAGGATTTGGGAAATGGTAAATGAGCATTGGCTTCAACTTAAAGTCACCAGCTGCATTCACCCCCAACAAGAGAGTCAGCCTGTCCTTTGAAGCTTTGAAGCCAGGCACTGACTTCTCCTCTCTAGCTATGCAAGTCATAGATGGCATCTTCTTCCAATAGAGGTCTGTTTCATCTCTGTTGAAAATCTGTTGTTCAGTGTAGCTGCCTTTATGAATAATCTTAGCTGGAACTTCTGGAGAACTTGCTATGACTTCTCCATCAGCACGTGCTGCTTCTTCCTGCCCTTTGATTTTAGGAAGATGGCTTCTTTCCTTAAACTTCATGACCCAACCTTTGCTGGCTTCCAGCTCTTTTTCTGCAGCTTCCTGACCTCTCCGTCTTCACAGTATTAAGGAGACTTAGGACCTTGTCCTGGATTAGGGCATGTTGTGGCTGGTTTGATCTTCTATCCAGACCACTCAACTTTTTCCATATCAGCAATAAGACCGTTTGACTTTCTATCATTCATGTGTTCACTGGAGTAGCACTTTTCATCTCCTTTAAGAATTTTTCCTTTTCCTTCACAGCTTGACTAACTGGTTGGCGTAAGAGCCCTAGCTTTCGGTCTTTCTCAGCTTTTAACATGCCTTTCTCACTAAGCTTAATCATTTCTAGCCTTTGACTGAAAGTGAAAGATACACGACTCCTCCTTTTCACTTGAACACTTAGAGGCCATATTGTAAGATTATTAATTGGCCTAATTACGATACTGTTGTGTGTCAGGGAATAGGGAGGCCTGAGGAGAGAAAGAGAGATAGAGGAACTGCCAGTCGGTGGAGCAGTCAGAACACACCATTTATTAAGTTCACCATTGTACATGGGAGCAGTTTGTGGCACCCCCCCAACAACTGCGATAGTAATATCAAAGATCGCTGATCACAGGTCACCATAATAAATGTAATAATGATGAAAACATTGGAAATATTGCAAGAATTACCAAAATGGGACATAGAAACACAAAGTGAGCAAATGCTGTTAGAAAAATGGTGCCAGTAGACTTGTGCAATGCAGGATTGCCGCAAACCTTCGATTTGTAAAAACTGCACTGCTGCGAAGCACGGGAAAGTAAAGTGCGAGGAGACAAGTACGCCTGTATTTGTTTCTGGTGTGAGTCTTTCAAAGCTGCCCACACTAATAAAATGGAGATAACAAGACTTATTTCATGGAGCTGTTAAAGGTAAAATGAAACCACATAGGTGAAATCTCTTTATGCATATAAATGTTGGGTACCATTAGTCTGGTATCATCATTATGTTCATCATCTTTCATTTTCTGCCAGCCAAGTCCCCCGGTAGTTATTTATTCTTAAAAGTATTGATAGCTGTACAAATGCTACTGTAATTGAGCAAGTAAATGATAAAAACAAGAAATTTGACTCTTTTTAAGCTATAATCATCCCAGGAATGTTGTAAGAGATCAGTTGAAATAACGTATTTGAAGGTACTTTGAAAACCAAAGTGCTATGTGACTATAATGCGCTGTTATCTCAGCCCTATGGGTCACCGAGTCTTAGATATTGTTCATTCGCATGTATGTTTTGTTTCAGAGCTTATAAATATCTGATCATTTTTATATAATTTTTTTAAAAGATTGCATTTATTTACTTTGGAGAGAGAGAGCAAAAAAATCTCATGTTCAATTTTTTGAGAGAGCAAAAAAAAGAGAGCAAAGGGAGAGGGAGAAACAGAGTCCCTGCTGAGCAGGGAGCCCAATGCAGGGCTCCATCCTAGGACCCTGAAATCAGACCTGAGCCAAAGTCAGATGCTTAACTGACTGAGCCACCCAGGCGCCCTTTATTTAATTACAGAACAAAAAACCCACAGCCGGTTTTATAGAGTGCAATCTTATACAATGAATGGCTTTATCTTGGTTTTCATTCTCTTTGGCCTCTCAGTGGCATTTAACCACTCTGGCAACCCACTCCTTCAAATTCTTTCCTCCCTTAGTGTCAGTGACACTACATTTCCCTACTTCTTCTTGACCTTTTCAGCTACTTTTGATTCCCCTCTCCTCCCTTCCAACTTCTAACTCTGAGGATGATGCACCCAAGACTCTGATCCCCACCCTCTCTGTCTCTGCCTCTGTCTCTGTCTCTGTCTCTGTCTCTCTCCCCCCAGTTCTTGTAGAATTCATTCATTCTTAGCTATCTTGTATTAGTCCATAGTTCCATCTTCCTACTCTATTTCGACATGTACATGCCGACACTATCTCATGTTCAATATCTTCAAAAATTTATAATCTCCACTATTCCAATTTGGCTGCCTTTGCAAATGCCCTATTTCAGTTGATGGCACTACCATTGTTCCTAAGGCCCTGCCTTCCCTGTTGCTTCCCTCTGTTTCAAATCTGTTTTCCAGGCCCTCATTATCTCCCTACTCATCCTTATAGCTAGTCTCTCTCTCTCTTTTTTAAGTAGGCTCCACACCCAGTGTGGAGCCCAATGTGGGTCCTGAACTCACAAACCCAAGATCAAGTCCTGACCTGAGATGAAGAGTGGGATGCTCAAACAACTGAGCCACCCAAGCCCCCATAGCTGGTCTGACTCTAGACTCTCCCTATTTCTGTTTTGTCCCTGACTGCAACTAAATCAACTCTCTAAAATGCTTTTGTGTGATTTCCATCAAAGCAAGAACTGTACCCTGGGCACTTGGTGCCCCAGTACCTGACACTGTGCCCAACACATGTTATGGTTCTTGACTGATTGTCATCCCTTATTCAGGGGAGTTGTTTCAGTGTGTGTGTGTGTGTGTGTGTGTGTGTGTGTGTGTGTGTGTGTGTGATACCACTTCAGTCTCCTTAGCTTAACTAGTTTTCTATAATATGAATCATTCATCCCATCTTATTTCTAATTGCTTTACAGAGTAAACCATTTACTCAAGCCAATTATTTTTCCTTTTATAAACTTATAGTGCACTGATAATTAAGACTAAACTATTTAGCCATCATTAATTCTCTACTGTCAATGTAATTCATCTCCCTAACTAGATTATAATCCTGAAAGCCTGAAACTCTATTAACTGGCTTCTAGAAAATAGTCTTTTGATCTACTCCCTGCACCATAAATACTACATCTGATCCACTCAAGTAAAAAATATCTGTTATTTCTCATTTACGTATTTATAATTACTTTTATATTTATAGATCTATAACATATATTTATGTATATCTTGGCACCTAACACCATGCTGAGTACCAGTAGTCATTTGCTAAATATTTGCTAGTTACTATGCATAGGACTGAGCAGCATTCCACTTCGATTCACTGCTTGGCCTGGAAACCCAACACAAAATAGCATCTTGCTGGCCTGACATTATTATCCTTCTCTGAGGATGTAAGAGTTTAACCTGTCACAAAGTGAGTCTTTTGAGACTGGGACAGTAGGGCCCCAAATATTTATTTTAGTTAAAAGAAGAAGAAGGAGAAGGAGAGGAAGAAGGAGGAGAAGAAGAAGAAGGGAAAGCAATGATAACAGCAGTTGATAAACATGGCTACAACAAACTGTAGGACTTAAAAAGGGAGACAGCCTGTGAGCTGATGCAATGTAATAGGAAAAAAAAAAAAAAAAAAAAGACGTGGTAGGGTAGAAACAAGAGAATTTCACCAGTCCAGTCTTGTCGTTTCTGATTTTTTCTTTTTTTTTTCTTTCTTTCTTTCTTTCTTTTTTTTTTTTTCTCACAACGGGAATGACCAAATGATCACCTGGGAGCCCAAAAGAATTAATGGACCTCTTTTCAATTCCTAATCCAAAGCAAGGGAGTTGTTTTGTGTACTTGGTAGAATCTAATGCATTGTGTCGATGCAGGAAGGAGCCTCAGAAATGGAGTCTTGAAGGCTGTATAATTCTGCATGTATTTGAATAATTAAAACTTATGTGCCCCTCCCCCAGCCATCCTTTTATTCTCAGCACACTGCAGACATTAATGACGTGAAGCAATAGTGCACTCGCACACTTTCTGAAACAATTGGGCTAATTGTGAACTTGCCAACTCCTAACAAAAATGCTAGTGTGCATTGCTCTGCAATTGTGCCCAGCTCTACCAAGAGATAGCAACACTTTTGTCTCCAGTAGCCAAGGCTCACAGATGGGTCACTCGGCTGAGGCAGAATTGGGCTATGCTCTTGGCAGATGGATTGGAAAGTTGGCTGACTTGCTCAGAAACCCGACATCCTGATCATCTCCAGCCTCCACAGACAGACTCTTCTGAAACACACTTCAAACTTACCACCTCCCCTCCCCATCAGCATTTTCTTTGGAAAACTCGTTTTTTACTGTGTAGCTCACTTTCACTCTGTTTCTTTGAAGACTGTACATTTACATGTCGTATAGATTTATATTTTAAAATCTGTATGTATTTGTTATATGTGTTATACATAAATCCTTTTTACACATTTGTTTTATATAAATACATTAGAGAGAGAGAGAGAGAGAGAGAGAGAAAGGGTGGGGGAGCAGCAAGGATTTCCCAACCTCAACATCTCAGGCTTGATAATTCTTTGTTGTGAGAGACTGTCCTATACTGACAACCAAAAATGTCGTGAGACATTGCCAAATGTTCCCTAGTGGGAAAAATTGTCCCTGGTTGAGAAGCACTGATATAGAGTAATGTTGAGTGAATTGTTCAAATTAAGGTCTTGGTGCTCTGTACATACATAGATACAATCCACTACAAAGTACAACCATATAAAAATTGATTAGAACTGAAATATTTCCAACAGAGACTCATTTTTATTTCAAGAAATATAAAATACAACATAATTAGAGTATTAAAAAATTGAATGGACCCTTAAATTTTGTTGTAATTTGTTCTTCTTAGTCAAGTGTATTTGATATACTAGGCTTTTATTCGAAATATCTGAATAAGGGAGAGAAATGTTTCCATAGGTTGCCTACCTCTCTTAATCTACCATACTAGAAGATTATACTGTATACCTAGATCCTTGGAAGGATTTTTAAACGAGGTATCTCATGCAGCATGATATTATGTACATAAGTGTTAGCTTTCAAAAACTTTCAGTAATCATTATTATTTTATTTAATCCACGTAACTACCCCTGGATATATAAGTCTTTGCGATCTCAAGTCCTATGTTTTTACTAAAAAACCATTTGTTTTTACTTCCATAATAAGAAAATCAAAGCCAGGAGAAGAAATAAATTATCCAAAATCCCAGAGGGATTGCTTTGGTGGCTCCACTGTGGTTTTTGCAAAGGGGTGATAGTGGCTGTGATGTGAAGTCCTCTCTCACTTGGGGTTAAATCTTGCCCACTGTGGCTTTGGGAATGTCGCCCCATCACTGCTCCTTCAAGGAACTCTTCCTTTAAGGGCTTTCTGGGAGTGTGTTAGAAAACCTGCATTTAGCCCACACTATAAATAGGATGACTTCCAAATTAGATTTTGATCTATAAGGATGTGACATAGTGGGTTTACTGTGGAATTGGTAATAGGGGAGGATCCCGAACAGATGTCAGAGAGGCTGGAAACAGTGGGATCACAGGGTAGAAAAAAAGGGATTAGGATTGGAAGGTGAGATAGGGGAGTAAGGCTGGAGGAGGTAAAGATGCATAGCTTAAACTAGGCAGAGAGAGGCATGCTTCTAGGCCAAGGAGACAGTTCTCCAACCCTGGGGATGTTAGTTAAATTTACACCATTGTTACAAAGGATCCATATTAGTTCGCTAGGGCTACCATAATAAAGGACCACAGCCTAGATGGATAAAACAACAAATTCATTGTCTCACAGTCCTGGAGACTAGAAGTCTGAAACCAAGGTTTTAGCAGAGTTGCTTCCCTCTCTAGACTGTGGGGAAGAATCTGTTCCATATTTGTCCCCCAGTTTCTGGTGGTTTGTTGCGAACTTTCCATTCCTTCACATGTAGAACCATCACCCTGATCTCTACCTCCAGCTTCACATCGTGTGCTCCCTGTGTGAATGTTTGTCTCCAAATTTGATCTAATGAACTCATTAACTTGATTACATCTGTAAAGACCCTCTCTCCAAATAAAGTTGCATTCTGAGGTACTGGGGGTTAGGACTCCAACATAAGAATTTTAGAGATAAAATTCTAAGTAATGTTGGATGCTTATGAAAGAACAATAACAGGATCTAAGTAATGTTGGATGCTTATGAATGAACAATTAAATCCTCCTCCCCATTCCCTCTTCAGCCCTGACACAGCAGGAGTGACACCAGTGCTCCCACTCGAAGTTCAGATTCTGATGGGACTGCTACATTTTAGCAGCTGAGGAGTCATGACCAAGTCACCACCTTGTCTCTAAGGGAACAAACACAGATCTACTGTGGGTGACTTTAAAGTGTAACTCTAGCCTTATGAATATTGAAATTTCTATTTCTGAGTTAAGGACATAAAACAGATCTCTTTCAAGGAAAACATATTAGAGATAAAAAGGAACACCTTCTAAATTAAACATTTTGAAGGACTTAGATTATGGGCCCGTGACCCAGAAGTAATTAAGACATAATTAAGGTGCACTGTAGTGTAGGGACAGAGTTAATTCATATGCATTAAAGTGGAACCCAATCGTATATTTAAGCTCTTGGAGCTTAAATCAGGAAATCCTCAGAGTTCTAGCCAAAATCAAATGACCAGTACATGAGAATTTTCACCTTTGCCTAGCAGCTGGTGTCTTTGTTCTGTGCTATTCAACACTTTCTGGCAATAGCCCCAGGCCCCCTGGCCCTAGGGGAACCCATGTATCCCATGCTAGGTTGATCATCCCCAACCCACCACCCACTCCACTTTAGTGATAGGCCAGCGTGCACATATAAATCAAACAGTCATTCCAAGCTTCTACCTAGACTTTTCTACTGAAGCTTTGGGGAGGAAGCTCATTCTTGCCTTTGGGTCACATGCAGGAAGGATATGAATTGGAAGCTGTCAGAAGCCATGTTCCCCACCAACAGGGTAAAGGAGAGAAGGGTAAATACTGAGTCCTGGCAACCTTGAGACCCATTATAATCTCCAAGAACCTAGGGTTTCGCCTTGTTCTAGCTTTTCTTTTTATTTTAGTTTTAAGTGGTTTTTGTTTTTGTTTTTGTTTTTCTAAATAATGGCTTTACTGAGAGATAATTCGGATACCATAAAATTCACCCATTTAAAGCATACAGTTCAATGGTTTTTAATATATTCATAAGATTGTACAACTGGGGCCCCTGGGTGGCTCAGTCGATTGAGCGTCTGTCTCTTGATTTCAGCTCAGGTCATGATCTCAGGGTCCTGGGATCAAGCCCTGCACTGGGCTCCCCACTCAGCAGGCAGTCTTCTTGGGGATTCTTTCTCTTTCCCTCTCCCTTTGCCCCTTCCCTGCTTGTATGCATGCACTCTCTCTCTCTCTCTAATAAATAAATAAATCTTAAAAAAAAAATTGTACAACCTTCACCAGTATCTAACTTTAGAACACTTTTATCATTCCAAAAAGACACCTCACCCCCATTAACATTCATTGCCCATTCCCCCTCCCCCAGTCCCTGGCAACTACCAGTTTCCTTTCTATGCGGATTTTTGCTTTTACCAGACATTTTTTTTAAATTAACATATAATGTATTATTTGTTTCAGGGGTACAGGTCTGTGAATCAGTCCTACACAATTTACAGCACTCACCATAGCACATGCCCTCCCCAGTGTCCATTGGGGAGCCACCCTATCCCTCTCCACCCTGTCCCCTCCAGCAACCCTTAGTTTGTTTCCTGAGATTAAGAGTCTCTTATGGTTTGTCTCCCTTCCTGGTCCCATCTTGTTTCATTTTCCCTTCCCTTCCCCCCTACAACACCCTGCCCTGCCTCTCAAATTCCTCATATCAGAGAGATTATATGATAATTGTGTTTCTCTGATTGACTTATTTCGCTTAGCATAATACCCTCTAGTTCCATGCACACCATTGCAAATGGCAAGGTTTCATTTTTTTTGGTGGCTGCATAATATCCCATTGTATATATATACCACATCTTCTTTATCCATTCATCTGTTGATGGACATCTAGGCTTTTTTCATAGTTGGCTATTGTGGACATTGCTGTTATAAACATTCGGATACACGTGCCCCTTCAGATCACTACATTTGTATCTTTAGGGTAAATACCCAGTACTGCAATTGCTGGGTCATAGGGCAGCTCTATTTTCAACTTTTTGAGGAACCTCCATACTGTGTTCCAGAGTGGCTGCACCAGTTTGCATTCCCACCAGCAGTGTAGGAGGGTTCCCCTTTCTCTGCATCCTCGCCAACACCTGTCATTTCCTGACTCGTTAATTTTAGCCATCCTGACTAGTGTGAGGTGGTATCTCACTGTGATTTTGATTTGTATTTCCCTGATGCCGAGTGATGTTGAGCTCTTTTTCATGTGTTTGTTGGCCATATGGATGTCTTCTTTGCAGAAATGTCTGTTCATGTCTTTTGCCCACTGTTTGATTGGGTTATTTGTTCTTTGGGTGTTGAGTTTGATAAGTTCTCTATAGATTTTGGATACTAGCCCTTTATCTAATATGTCATTTCCAAATATCTTCTCCCATTCTGTTGGTTGTCTTTTGGTTTTGTTGACTGTTTCCTTTGCTGTGCAAAAGCTTTTGATTTTGATGAAGTCCCAATAGTTCATTTTTGCCTTTGTTTCCCTTGCCTTTGGCAATGTTTCTAGGAAGAAGTTGCTGTGGCTGAGGTCGAAGAGGTAGCTGCCTGTGTTCTCCTCAAGGATTTTGATGAATTCCTGTCTCACGTTGAGGTCTTTCATTCATTTTGAGTCTATTTTTTGTGTGTGGTGTAAGGAAATGGTCCAGTTTCATTCTTCTGCATGTGGCTGTCCAATTTTCCCAGCACCATTTGTTGAAGAGACTGTCTTTTTTCCATTGGA
>JAPYYM010002264.1:0-12479 GCA_028534135.1 Potos flavus
ATTAGAAATGCAGAACTTCAGGCCACACTCTGGACCTCCTGAATCAGGATACGCATTTTATCAAGATGCCCGGTGATTCTCATGCACAGTCGTTTCAGAAGCACAGCACCAAGTAATCTTAGCAGATGCCAATCTGACCATATCATTCTCTTGCTTAAAAAAAATCCTCCGAGGGGCGCCTGGGTGGCTCCGTCGGTTAAGCATCTGCCTTCGGCTCAGGTCACAATTCCAGGGTCCTGGGATGAAGCCCCACGTTGGGTTCCCTGCTCAGCAAGGAGTCTACTTCTCCCTCTGACCCTCCCCTTGCTCATGCTCTCTCTCTTAAATAAATATATAAAATCCTAAAAAAATAAAAATCCTCAGGGAGGCTCCCGCAGCCTGAGGACAGTCTAAGCGCTTCGCCCTGGGGGTGCCTGGGTGGCGCAGTCGGTTAAGCATCACACTCTGCATCTCCACTCAGTCATGATCTGAGGGTCGTGAGATGGAGCCCCGCGGAGGGCTCCGCACGGGACATGGAGCCCGCTTTAGCTTCTCTCTCTCTCCCTCTCCGTCTGCCCCTCCCCCCTTCTAAAAAATAAGAAGTAAATAAAAATTTTAAACATCAGCTCTTAACCCTGGTACTCTGAGCCTTCAGGATCTACTCGTTGCCTACCTTTGTGGCTGTCTCTTCGGCCACTCCTGTGCCCGATGTCGCCTCCAACCAGGCCAGACCGCTCAGGGATTTCTGACAGGTGTCCTGTTCAGAGGCTCTGTGCTGTGTGGTCCCACCAGTTCAAGCCCCATTAAGTTTGCCCCGGCCACCTTCCCCCAGGGCAAAGCCACCCTTTGAATATATAATATTGGTCATGCGCACAGTGGGCGTTGCTGTGAGCCACATCCCCAGTCAGCAGGACTGACCACGGAGAGATCCACAGAAATGCCAGCCGTGTCTCTGGAGGTACTGAGCTTCTCAGAGGCAAAGTTGCCAGCTGAAAGACACACTGCTCCTGCTCCAAGGAACGGGATGCTTAATCAATAAGCAAATTAACTAAGAAAAGGCTGAATAATTGAAGATCTACTTGGGGAATCTATTGAACCTATATTCCCCGGGACCAGAATGAAATATGCTAGTAGGCACACAGATAAACAGCTTTTACAATTTAAAACGTATTGCCAAAACAACCCCCCCAACGTGTCTCAGCTGAAGTTAGATACCCAGAGTCGTTGCTTGAGGGCAAGCCAAGAAAAACCAACATTGGTAAAAATCTTTGGAAGATGCCCCAGATCTGGAAGGGCCCAGGAAGGATGACAGCATGTGGAGAAGAGGGTTTCTCTGCATCCCTGAGGCTTTTTAAGGCCACTTCATTTTGTTCTAGTTAAGGTTTAAAGATGTATTTATTTATTTATTTTAGCACGAAAGAGCACGCGACTGGGGGGAGTGGGGGAGGGAGAGGGAGAATCTCAAGCAGACTCGGTGCTGAGTGTGCAGCCAGACGTGGGGCTCGATCTCACAAACCTGAGATCAGGATCAGGATCTTGTGTGTGTGTGTGAAACCAAGAGTCAGATGCTTAACAGACTGAGCCGCCCAGGTGCCCCTCTGGTTAAGGTCTGTCCCATGCTGGCACGGTCGTCCACCCACAAGATACATTGTTGCTCCCAATCCTCACACAGCCCATTGGGAGGAGTTACTGCTAGCTTTCATGTGACAGAGCCAGAATTCAAGGCCAGGTCTTTTGGACTCCAAAGGCCCACTCCACCACCCCGACCCCCTCCTATACGCTCATCAGGAATCCAGAGACTTGGAGCTCTGTCCAGGACAACCTCGGCAAAGTCTGCCAATGGAGGGGAGTGACTCCTAACCTAATCTGTCAAGGGCAGGCCGCCCCTCTGCCCAGCCTGCCGATGTCACCACGGCGATAACCATGTGCACGAGCAATGATTCCTTGTACTACTCCCAGGTAGCATCTTTGCTTTCTCTCTCTGTCTCCTGGAAGCAGTTCGTTTTGCTTTCTCCTGAAAGTAGAACAAAGTCAAGATCATAGATTTACAGGAGCTTTCTGCTAGTCCAGTTCTGGTCATTAAGTTTCTGTTGTACCCACATCTTCTTACTGAATGCTGTATTTGCCCATTCTTGTTCCCTCTTTGGGAAGGTGGGATGAGAGTTATAGATCTCTTATGAGATAAAGGTCGGTCTTTGTTTTCTGCTGCCTCTTTGAAATGAAATTTTAGATATATCTTACATTTACACACTTTAAATACATTTCGTATCTATTTTTACAATGAATTACACATGACTTGTATAATTGTGTAATAATTACATATAACTTATGCAATAAATTACTTATAACTTAGATGATGGCTCACTTGTTCCCAACTTACGCAAAACAAACATTGTTCTTCGGGCGAACTATTTCATGAGATTTAACACACTTACGTGACTCCTGCCTTAGTCCAGGGTAGTGGGTAGAAAAAGCAGTAAACTTGAAATCAAAGTTCTTCCTTTGAGCCCCAAGAAATACATTTCTAAATGTAAACTCCATGGGAGCAGGGGCCTCTTTTTGTTTCTAGAATGGTGCCTGGTATACCATAGCCTCTCAAAAACATTAGCTATATATTTGTCTAGACAGCTTTATTCTGTATAGAGACAGAGATTATAACTAAACTCTAGTTACTTAATCTCTCTGAACCTCAGTCTCCACATCTGTAAAACAGGAATAAAGCCTTGTCTACCATGCAGGGTTTATGGAAAAATTAATCCGATATATATAAAAGCACATTTAAATGTAAATTGCCAAACCCATGCATGGAAACACGGACAACTGAAGAAGAATGGAACTGAGGTCTTATAGTGAAAATAACTATCTACTTCAGGGGAGGCGGAACCTTCAAAACATCATCACCTTCACAATTCTGGTCTTATCAGGCCACCAGCACCATTATCTACTTAATATTTTCTTTAAAGTATCCTGAAGGCTTGTGTGTGTGTGTGTGTGTGTGTGTGTTTTAAATTTAGCCTTGTCTATGAAATAACTGTGAAAGTGTGAGTTTGATGTAATGGTGATACATTTTGCTAAAACATTTATGTATTATAAAATACATAACCATCAAACATTTTTTTTAAAGATTTAATTTATTTATTTGACAGAGAGAGAGATCACAAGTAGGCAGAGAGGCAGGCAGGGAGAGTGGAGGAAGCAGGCTCCCCGCTGAGCAGAGAGCCCAATGCGGGGCTCGATCCCAGGACCCCGAGATCATGACCTGAGCTGAGGCAGAGGCTTTAACCCACTGAGCCACCCAGGTGCCCCAACCATCAAACATTTTTAATGCTTTAGAGAATCCTTATACTACCTCAAATCACTCCCTATTTTCCCCCCACTGGCCTCTGTTACTTTTCTCTCTTCCCAGATTAATTTTGAAGGTGGACACACTCTCCTCTGCTCACCCAAAAGCCGTTTAGGTTTTTAAACGTATTTTTCTTTTTGTTTTTCCTGAAGTCTGGCAACCCCAGAGAACCAAGAAGGTATTTATAAAAATGTAACAAGTAAAAAGACATCTAGCTGAAAAGTTCTTAAACTTTAATGCTATGTATACAGAAATATATATATAATACTTTATGAATGATTTAAGAGATACTCAAAGATAAAATTGAACATGTGAACTTAGCCTCATGCACTAACTTTAGGCCTACATTATCATAACATCAAGAGTGGTGTGGGACTTAAGCTATTATTAATATTGCATTAGATCCCACCATTAACAAACATTCTCTTCCTGTTTCAAAGCTCCTGCCTCTGGTCAGCAGAAGATTGCCGTTCCCAGTCTGAATGATGCCTCTAGTAGTTCTTGGCTCGTTTGCAGAGCAGAGATGATTACACCCTGGTCTTTCCTAGTCCCAGTTACCAATACTTCTCGCCTCCCCAGATTCTCTGATGGCTCACTGGGTCACTCATGTATTCATAAATGTGGTTCCTGGCTTTGCAATAGTACATACAGTGAACAAGGAGAAGTCCGATGGCAGTATAACTGGGAGACCGCGCCATCTGAGAGAGTCAGAAGGTTTCCATGAGGGAGTGATATTTAGGCTGACACAGGAAGTAGCTGGACAAAAGGAATAGGGATCCATGTACGTGTGAGGAAGGTGCTGGAACATTCAGAACTGTTAATGGTCACAGTTCAGGCAAAAACTCTTGAGTGGGAAGGAAGCTGGCAGATTCTAGACACTGGGTGGGAAAGAGAGATTCAGGTAGTGATCAGAGATGGCTCTGGAGGCACGCAGGGTCTTGCAAGTTGTGTCAAATAAGGACTTTGAACTTGAGTTTAAGATCAATGGGAAGCCATTGAAAGCTCAGAGGATCCACACAATCAAGCTTACATTTTTAAGCATCACTCTGTCTACCCTGTGGAAGATGGATGAGAGGAGAATGCAAGAGCACGTGGGGAGACAAGTGATAAGGACATAGAAGAAGTGCAAGTGAGAGATGGTGCTTGGACCAGGAGAGAGGGTGACGGAAGAGAAGGAGTTGGATGTGAGATATTTAGGAGATAAAATTGGCAGAACCCGGTGATGGACCGGATGTGGGTGCATGGAGAGAGCAAGAAGACCGGGAGGTTTCTTAGGTTACTCTTGAAGAACTAGGCAGACAATGGGGCAAAGCTGGGGCAAAATGCTGAATTAAGGTAACTGGGAGAAAACGAGAGTTTGAAAGAGAAAGAGAAGGTGAGTCTGACATTTTGCCAGGAGGCAAAAATGGAGGTGTCCAGTTGTACAAAAAAAAGTGTACTGTAGCTCAGGAGAGAGACTGGGGTTGCAGACATGAGTCCGCTATGGTTTTTGGTCACTACTATGCATGGACAATAACAATAATTATAATAACATTCAAGAGGGGAAAGAGGGTGGCCCCTCACTGAGGCAGAAAGGAAACTAATGAATCACAAGGCACAAACACTCACATTGCCATGCTTGATTTTCTCCTGTAACCGGATGTATGCAATGTCAGCTATCAAGGGCTTAAATAAAATATGCTGTAAGATTTAATAAACAATTATCCTTAAGATGACATCCAAATATTACGGCTGGCTCAACCAGATGGAGGGGACATTCTGGGTTTTGACCCAGGATGATTTTCCTAGCTCAGAAGTGGCCATTGTTTTGTTTTGTTAAAGTCCAGCCTTGCTTGAATAAAGCACCTGTTGTTCTGAAGTCCATTTTATTTTTAAAAATTTTTTAAGATTTATTTATTTGAGAGGGAGAAAGAGAGAGAGATCATGAGCAGGGCAGGGAGGGGTAGAGAGAGAGGAAGAGAAAGAAAGAGAGAGAATCTCAAGCAGACTCCCCGCTGAGCAGGTAGCCCGACCTGCGGCTTGATCCCATGACCCCAAGATCATGACCTGAGCTGAAATCAAGAGTTGGATGCTTAACCAACTGAGCCATCCAGGTGGCCCCTGAAGTGCATTTTAAAAGGGCACTGGGTACAGCTTGAATAAAAAGCTACATACATAAAATCCTATGCCAAAAAATAAATGATTAAATCTCTTCTAGAAAGTATAGAAAGTAAAATAAAATGCATGATCCTTTGAGCTCCCTAGTTCTATAGGTCTGGGGTGCAGCCCAAGCATCTGCATTTCTAAAAGGCTTCATAGGTGATTCTAATATGTGAGAACAGATGTAAAGGTCAGGAAAAGTGTGTATCATGCACCTAGCACATAGTAGTTGTTCAATAAATAGCACTAGGTAACATCACCTGTGCAATACTCTTGCCAAAAATGCTTGACCTTAATCACAAGGAAACAGACAAACCCAGATTTAGGGCCATTCTGCAAAACAATCGATCTGGATTATTATTTTTTTTAAAGATTTTATTTATTTATTTGACACAGAGAGAGAGAAAGAGTATAAGCAGGGGGAGCAGCAGGCAGAGGGAAAAGGAGAAGCAGACTCTCCCTGAGCAGGGAGCCCGATGTGGGACTCGATCCCAAGACCCTGAGATCATGACCTAAGCCAAAGGCAGACGTTTAACCGACTGAGCCACCCAGATGCCCAATCTGGATTCTTTAAAAATGTCAGTGTTAGGGAAAAAGAAGACGACAATGAATGGAGGAAGTTGGAGGAAGAAGAAGGGAGGGATCAAGAGTGAGAATGAGGGAGGGAGAAAAGGAGGAGGGGGGAGGAGGGAGAGAAAGAAGAGAAAAAAGAAAAGAAATAGATAAGGAAGATTAGGCAATATATAATCCTAGATTAGATCCTGGACCTAAAAAATAAAACACAAACAGGCAAACAAAAAGCAACTATAAGGAGCATTACTGGGACAACCATGAATATTAGAATGCAGACCATATATTATAAAACAGTAATATATCAATGTTAAATTTCCTAAGTGTAATAGTTGTATTGTAGTTAAGTAGGAAAAGCGCCCTTGCTGTTGGATTTGTGGTGATGCATTTGGGGAGATGCAACCACAACTAATTTTCAAATAGTTCAGCTGAAAACCATGCATGTGTGTATGCATGTATAAAATGAAGGCAATAGTGTGACAAAATGTTGTCAATGAGTTGGGATATGTAAGTATGTATTGTATTGTTCTTGTGACTTTTGGAAGATTTTTAAATATTTTAAATAACATTAAAATAACATTAAAAATTTAAAAATTTAAAATAACAAGAAAAACATTTTTAATGCATATGGAGCTATGTATATATACACATATATGTATGTATATATGTATATATATGTATATGTATATGTATGGAGCTATGGCTCCGTACATATTAAAAATGTTTTATATATAATATATAATATATTAAATTAAATATTAATGTTTATTAATTAAATTAATAATATTAAAATTAAATTAAAATTAATAAATAAGTTAATATTAATTCGATTAATATTTGTCAGTTAAATTGATAATTTAATATTAAATTTAAAATATATTAAAATATATTTATATATATAAATGTATATATATACATATATCTGTGTATATATATATAAAAGTTGAACTCATATATGATATATATTTACTGTTAGGAGAAAAAAGTTATTTAAACTTTAAATTTTTTGTAGGAAATTCACAGAATGAAGATTTGGGGGAAGACCAAGCAAGAAATGACTGTCGTCCCCGCAAAATTGGCAAAATGGAAACGTGGCTCCGTGAACAAGAGGCCCGGGGCCAGCTTCTCTGGGACAGTTCTAGCTCTGACTCAGAGGAGTTGAGAAAAAGCGAGAAGAAACCACAAGCACTGGTGAGGACCAGGACAGAGAGAATCCCACTTTTTGATGAGTTTTTTGATTGAGAATAAAAATGCTATTCACTAGCCTAGAAACTGAGTGCATTGAAAGCTTGCGTCCTGTATATTTCTTCAGGTTAGTTGTATGAATTTTTTGGAGGCACCCAATTCAGTCTTTTCCTTGGAGTCTTACAGTTAACAGGTTTGTCCTATCTTATTAACTATGCTGCATAACTGCCTCAAAACTTAGGGCATATGATTGTCCCTCTTTTCTGTGGCTTGAGGGCTCAGCTGGGTGGTTCTTCTGCAGGTTTCTCATGGGATCTTTTATGTAGTGAAAGTCAGATGGCAGCTAAACAGGAGTCATCTGGAGGTTCAACCGGGACGAGGAGGCAGCTGGACCTGACCCCTTGCCCCTGTAGTCTCAGAGCCCCTTTACATGGTTTCTCCGAGTGGTCCCTCCATCAGAGAAGTGAATGTACTTTTATATCAGCCCAGGACTGCCCATAGCAGATGTTCCAAGAGGAGGAAGCAGACCTGCCAGTCCTCTTAAGCCCTCGAATTGGAACAGGCTCCCAACCACTCTCACAACATCTTCTTGGTTAAAGCAAGTCACAGGCCGGGTCACCGTCCATGAAAGAGAGGGCTACCCAGGGCACCAACTAGAAAGCGTGGTCTGTTGGAGTTCATCTTTGAGACTGGCCACCATGCCATACTTTAAAAAAGCAAATTAGGTCTTCTGAAACAAATAGATGGGAAAGTAGATTTGATACAAATAAAAATGAGTTTTTAAAAGGCACAGTAATACTACATTAGACACTAAGCTCAAGGAAGTCACTCCTTGGGAGTCAGTGGCTTGTTATAAGAGAGGCTGCAGGAAAGAGTTGGAATAAGGTCAAGCGTGGAAGGTCAGGGCGAATGAAATTTCAAAAGTAAATAAAGAACTTTTAGATTGTGATGTAGATCTTAGGACTCTTTAAAACTAAAAAGAATCTTAGAAATCTTCAGTCCCAAAGTGACTCTATTAACAAAAATCATATTTTTTAAACAATTTTAAGAGTTTCTTTGGTGTAAAATTAGGCTCCACTCTTAGCATAATCTAAAAATACTTTTAAGCCATTCAGAAGCTTCTAAGAATTTAGTGAAACTTTAAAACAAAGCAAAACGAAAACATGCAATTAAGACTTCTGTAGGAAATGCCTAAAAAGAAAAAAATAGCGAAACACCACCCAAATTTGACATTCGGTGCATTCAGATCGGTCGGTCACTAAGAAGCCTGCTGGGTCAGTGGAAAAATGTTCGTGTGAGGACAGAAGGCACTTAGGTCATCCCCGGGCATCTCTGCTCCCACTTCCAACTTTTCTCTGGTCAGTGAAAACGTATTTCCTGCAAAGGAATACACGGGTTGCTTGACCAGCCAGTCTTGAAAAAGTTAAGATCTCAGAGAGGAGAAACGAGTCCAATCCAGCCATCATATCCTCACACATGACGATTTCTCTGGAGAGAGCGGGGGCCTAAGCATGTCTTCGTCACTCTGGGCTGTGACTTGAGAGTGGACAACACTCCTTCTCTCAACTCCCTGCATTGCGAGCTCCATCAGGGTGTGGATCGCGTCTCCTCCCTGTGGCATCTTCACTTCCTAGCACAACATCTGGCACAGAGTTTATCATTAAATGTTTGTTGAACTCGTTAATTTCTGCGTTGGGTTAACTAGGCAATTAGAGAGATGCTTGTTTCTCCCCTGCTACGCAGTTCCTCATTCTCATCTCCATCATTTCCCAAGACTCACAGACATACAAGGTTGATGATACAGTTGGAAAAAAAAAAAAAGAAAGGGAATTTCTTTCCAAAGCGTTTGGAATTTATACATCTAAATGGAGGGCATAAATTAAGCATTGCCTCGGGATATTGGAGCTAGACACATATGCCATTGAGGATGTCACAGCTCAAAATATTTTTTGAGACTCTATCCGAGGAGTGCTTTCTCTTTTTGAATGTAGTTGCTCGCTCCATGTGGAACTCCTCCTCACTTAATTATAAATTCGAGAATGTGAAATTATGCAAATCGTGATGATGGTAGTAACTGGTAATGGGCATTGACTGCTTATGGTGGCCGGGACTCCCCAAATGCTTTCCGTTTGCAGTCCTCACAATAACTCTGTCAGTATTAACATCATCCCCATTTTACAAATGCAGAAACCGAGGCACAGAGAAGTTAAGTAAGTTGCCAGAGTCACCCCGCAGAACGGCCCTTTGGAGTAGACTGTTGCCGACAGGAAGACACCCGATGGGAGCCGGAAGCTCCTTCCTCCTCTCCTCAATTTCACCTTGAACTCACCAGCAGCATTACGTGGCATTTCACAATTTTTTTCTACTACGTGGTGGATTTGTTGGTGTTTAGGGGTTTTTTTGTTGTTTGTTTTTGAGAGGGATAATACAACCCTGAAAAGGGTGAGCGCTCTGTGGGATTATTTTTTAGCAAGGAGGAGTTTCCTTGGAGCCTGTTGGCTCACCGTGGGCACAGGGCAGAAGAAGAACGCCTGAGAAATAGCTCAGGAGGGAAAGTTTTCAGAAATGGGGAGAGGGACACACAAGGGCAGATGAAAGGAGAGCCAGGACAAACTTACTTTCTTCACAGTTTGGCTTGGGAGCAGGATCATGGGCAACCCCATCCGATGCCCCATCCATAATGGGATTCAGTTGCACCCTGTGGCAAGCGCTGGGGGGCAATGTTTCCCGATGCAGCCACGGGTTAGAATCACCTGACAAATAACCGGAAAACTAACAGCAATTAGGATTAATGGGCCCACCTTCCCATTTACCTGGGCTGGAGTAGATCTCTGGCATTGGGTTGGTCTTTCCTTTTTAAGTTCCCCAAACCCAACATAAAAGATCTGTACTCTGAAAATTATAGAACACTTAGGAAAGAAATTGAAGAGAACTCAAAGAAATGGAAAAACAGAGCGCCTGGGTGGCTCAGTCAGTCAAGCATCTGCCTTTGGCTTAGGTCATGATCCCAGAGTTCTCGGATCGAGCCCCGAGTCGGGCTCCCTGCTCCCCAGGGAGTCTGCTTCTCCCTCTGCCCCTGCTCATGCTCTCACTCTCTCTCTCTCTCAAATAAATAAGTAAAATCTTTAAGAAAAAAAAAAAAAGAAATGGAAAAACATTCCATGCTCATGGATTGGGAGGACAAACATTGTGGAAACGTCTATACTACCCAAAGCAGTCTACACATTCAATGCAATCCCTATCAAAATACCACCTTTTTAAGTTCCCAGGTGAAGCTAAAGTGCAGCTAAGGTTAAAAACGACAGCTTTAGCAGTACAAACATTCTATTTTACCGGATATATCAACTTCTATCTTTAAAAGCAACAACTTCTGAGGTAATTTTTCAAAAGTAAGGACATGAAGCCTGGAGCGCCACAAACAGTAAGAAAATGTCCGTTTTGTTGCAGATTGTCTGAGAACACCGGTCCTTTACTTAATCTTGAATTCGTTCGGGAGCAAGGTAGGGCCATCAGTAAACACAGCTGTTGCTGGTGAAAACTATAAAATTCAGCCTGGAGGCAAAGTTGTCAATTTTCTTCAAGTGAAAATCTCCTGCTTTGAAAAAAAAAAAAAAAGGCTTATCTATGGCCTAATGCATGCTTTCTCTTGTGAAAATAATATTGTCCTTTTTGCTCTGAGTTTTTTATGAGAAAGAGAAATGTCTCTCCTTTTTTTTTTTTTTTGCATCCTTTTGGAAATGTGCTTTTTTAAAAAAAAATTGTTTTTTCAGGTAGGAGGCCATTTTTCCTCATCTGTCTCATGTAAACAAACGGATAATGTTTTCTGCTGGCTCAGAGGCTTTAAAAAAGGAAAACAAAACATCAACTCTCCAAACCACTCCCTTTCTTACCAGGACAGCATACCTATCATCAAATCATTATTTATATCAACTATTTTCCACCTTGAATGAACAACAAAAGCCTATTTCCACCTAATACTGCAAAACGTCACTAATTTAGAATACTCTAGGGAAGCCTGGGAGAAAGTGGGCTAAGGGAAGTTTAGGAAGGTTAGGAAAGGTCAGACCACTAAAGGAAGGTTAGGAAAGGTCAGACCACTACAAATCTGGATTATATCTCATTTTTAAAGAAACACTATTTTATTTAAATATGCAATAAGCAAAAACATATTTAAAAACTAAGATAATAGTTAAGGTTTATTTTTAAGTGTATATTTCGTAGTAAGTCTGCAACTCATTCATACATTCATTCATTCATTGAATCGTGCATTCAACAAATAGGTTTGGAGTATCTACTAGATTCCAAGCACCATCCCAAGTGAAAATACAAACCACAAGCGGGACAAAGTTCTGATGCCCATGGATTATGTTCCAGTGGGGAGCAGATAGTCGAATGCATGATACAATTTCAGGTCATCTTAAGCCTTTCGAAGAAAAACGAAGCAGGTAGGAGGGTGGCATGGATGGAGTGACTGTGCAAGCAGGTGCTCAGGGAGGGATGCTCTGATTGGAGGGAGGGTGTGAGCCATGAGAAGCCCGGGGAGGGGCGGGAGGAAAGCAAGTACAAAGGCCCTGAGGTGAGAACAAGCTTGTAATGCTCAAGGGCCAACAGGAAGGCCAGAATGGCAGAGGGAGCAAAGGGGAGGCTGACAGGGATGACATCAGCCAGGAAGGTCATGAGGGCCCAGATGAAGGGGAGCCAGAGGACCTCAGCATGACGATGAGTTTTCAGTGTAACAGAATTTCAAGGGCAGAAGGGCCTGGTCCTAATCTAGACTGACATCCCCAATACGATCCTGAACAGAGGCACACAGACCCGCTAAACTACATGGCCACAGCTCACTGACCCGGGGCTGGCTCTTGACCCAACCGAGCCAGTCAGAGAGGACTTCGGTCGCTGTTGGTGGCAAGAACCTTGGTGAGCAAGTTCAGGAGTGATGGATGGTAGGGTTCTGCCCTGTGGGCCAGAGACACAGGAGCACTGCCCTGCAGTAAACGGAGACTGAGGCACAAGGGACCCATCAAGGCCCCATAGCACATCCGGTCTTCATTCCCAGCCTCCTGAGACCCTGTTGCCTCCTGCTCTTCATTCTGAGACTGTAATACCTTCTAGTAAATTCCCCCTCCTGCTTGGGCCAGCTTCGCTTGATTTTCTATTTCTTTTTTTTTTTTTTTTTTAGATTATATTTATTTATTTGACAGAGAGAGAGAGATCACAAGTAGGCAGAGAGGCAGGCAGCGAGAGAGGGGGAAGCAGGCTTCCC
>JAPYYM010002265.1:0-12479 GCA_028534135.1 Potos flavus
GAGAGAAATAAAACTCTTTCCTTGGTCTTTAAAAATCTTCCGGGATGCCTGGTGGGGCTCAGTCGGTTAAGCGGCAGACTCTTGATTTCGGCTCAGGTCATGATCTCAGGTTCCTGGGACCGAGCCCCAAGTTGGGCTCCGAGCTCAGCGGGGAGTCTGTTTGAGATTCTCTCTCCCTCTCTCTTTGCCCCTCCCCCTGCTCGCGCTCTCTAAAATAAATAAACAAATCTTTAAAAAGCTACATACAGAAGAATGAAACTGCACCATTCCCTTACACCATACACAAAGATAAACTCAAAATGAATGAAAGACCTCAATGGGAGACAGGTATCCATCAAAATCCTAGAGAGAAGAACATAGGCAGTAACCTTTTCGATACCGGCCACAGTAACTTCTTTCAAGACCCGTTTCCAAAGGCAAGGGAAACAAAAGCAAAAATGAACTTTTGGGACTTCATCAAGATAAAAAGCTTCTGCACAGCAAGGGAAACAGCCAACAAAACTAAGAGGCAACCCATGGAATGGGAGAAGATATTTGCAAATGACATTACAGATAAAGGGCTGAGATCCAAGATCTATAAAGAACTTCTCAAACCTGACACTCAAAAAACAAATAACCCAGTCAAAAAACAGGCAGGAGACACGAACAGATATTTCTCCATAGAAGACATACAAATGGCTTATAGACACATGAAAAAATGCTCAACGTGAATAGCCTTCAGGGAAATTCAAATCAAAACCACAATGAGATACCAGGTTACACCAGTTAGAATGGCCAAAATTAACAAAACAGCAAACAACAAATGTTGGTGAGGATGTGGAGAAACGGGAACCCTCTTACACTATTGATGGGAATGCAAGTTGGTGCAGCCACTTTGGAAAACAGTACGGAGGTTCCTCAAAAAGTTAAAAATAGAGCTACTCTATGACCCAGCAATTGCACTACTCAGTATTTACCCCAAAGATATAGATGTCGTGAAAAGAAGGGGCACATGCACCCCAATGTTCATAGCAGCCATGTCCACAATAGCCATACTGTGGACGGAGCGGAGATGCCCTTCGACAGACAAATGGATAAAGAAGATGTGGTTCATACACAAAATGGAGTATTACTCAGCCAGCACAAAGGATGAATACCCACCATTTCCATCGACATGAATGGAACTGGAGGGGATTATGCTAAGTGAAGTAAGGCAAGCAGAGAAAGACAATTACCGTGTGGTTTCACTCACATGTGGAACATAAGCAATAGCACGGAGGACTCCAGGGGAAGGGAGGGAAAACTGAAGGGGAAGAAATCAGAGACGGAGACAAACCACATGAGACTATGGACCCCGGGAGACAAACCGAGGGTTTCAGAGGGGAGGGGGTAACAGGGTGATGGGTAGTAAGGAGGGCACGTGTTGGGATGAGCATTGGGTGTTATATGTAACTAATGAATCATTGAACGCTACATCAAAAACTAATGATGTACTACCCAGTGGCTAACTGAACATAATAAAAAAAGGAAATCCTCATGAGCACGTTTCTCAAATCTCTGTCTAAAACTGCACTGGCATCTGGGAACCCACGACATCGTCTCTCCTTCCCGGCTCTTAATTTCCGAAACCCTCACACACAGCCCAGACAGCTGGGTCCTCTCCAATCTTGTCCCTGTCTTTGTTCTTTCCCTTGTAGATCGACTCCACCTTTCTGACTTTTTAAGCTTTCCATCCACTCTGTCCTTTGAACACATGAATAAAGCAGCATCCAGGAGCCAACCCTGGAGGAAAGAACTCTCCGTAAAAGGTCCACAGGGAGGGAGCAGGGAAGAGAAAAGGAGGTTGCAAATACTTAGAATAATTTCATACTGTTTTTTATTTCTGCCACTGCAGTATTGTTCTATTGAAAACACCCTTATAGTCCCTGCTCCAAGCTCTTTCTCCAGCTCCTTCTCCCCTTTCAGCTTGACTGTTTTTGTCTACAGAAGAGTCTCTTCACAGGTCAGTTTCCCGGGAGCTAAGGTCAGGTGCCTCAGGCACCAGGGGCAGGGGCGGGGAAGCACTCCTTCCCCAGAACGGTCAGAGAGGAGGGTGGGAGAGGTGACACCTCCAACTTGTAGGCTGCTCAGGGGGGCCCATTTCCCCCTTCCAGAAGGAGTCTTCCTTCCGCATCAAGTGGGAGCCCCAGAGCTGTTGAACCCCTGAGACACTAAGGCATCGCCTGGAGCGTGAAAGAGTACCCCCGAATCTCTCCCCAACACGGTCCTGCCTCATCCTCTCCCAGCTCCTGCCCTGCACAGGTGTCTCTGACCTTTCCCATCTGCTCCAGACATTCGTGGCCTTTCGACTTCCATTTCCTGCCGTCCCGCTGCACCCCACATTTGGCTGGATTCTTCCCTTCCTGCTTGGTAGGCACTGAGATGCGCCCTAGTATCTCACTTTTTCGGAACGGCAAGCATAAAAACATACTTGGTACCCTCTCGCTCTAGGCCCTTTGCATGAATTATTGATCTTTATCTTCTAGCTCTGTGGACGAGACACCTTCACCCCTCGCCTGGCAGAGAGGCAAGGGGAGGGGAGTCACCTGTCCAAAGGTCACCGAGCTAGGCCACCTGGGATTCAAACCCCAGTCTGCCCAACTTTAAAGCCCGTGCTAGAGGAACCATGAGAAACCCTGTCCGCTACCGAAGGTGACCAGCTCATTCCGATTTTGTGCAGGGCCTTCCTGGTTCTTCGGCGGAAAGCCCTGAATGCTAGGAAATCCCTCTGTCTTGGGCAAAGCGGGATTGTTTGTTATTCTACCCCAGCCTGAGCCTTCTTGCCTCGGGCAGGCCTGGTCACGCACCGAAGACCCCTCCTGCTTCCCCAGTCCCGATCGGAAGAGGAGGTTCCCATGTCCTGCTGCGTCTCCTGCTTCCCCCCCAATTCAGGACGCCTGTCTTACTTCACTGCTAGTGCCTCTGCCGCCAACTGGGCAGTCAGCATCAGGCTTGTTCCCCTCTGGAAATGCACACGGCACTGCAGGGGGCCTCCACGGGGATTCCCTGTCCCCACCCCCTTGGTAGAGCCCTCCTTGGGCTCCTTAGTGAGAAAACAAAGTCGGAATCCCATCCTGGTTTTCAGACTCTGGGGAAACTTGCTGTTTTCTCGATGTCCTCCCAGTAGCACCGGCAGTGTGTGTATGTGCATGTGCGTGTGCGTGTGTGTGTGTGTGTGTGTGTGACATCGGTGACATCTTTCGTAAATCCCTCACAGCATCCTCAAACCCAACCATCCTGAGAAGCCTCAGCTATTAACAGGAAGGAGCAGAAAAAACAAATATCCAAAGGACCCCCCCCCCCGCGCCTCCCCGTGCACCCCATCAAACCTGTCTGCTCTTAAGGATCTTACCTTCTGTTTATACATTACTAGATTCTTAAAATAGGATGCTTCTGACAATCATCACTCACAAACGCCCAGGCGAATCAAGGACGACGAAGCTCGAGGCTCCGCGGATACCGCTCAGAACACGGTTCTCAGCACGGAGAGCTGCCTGGTGAATACGGAGCACACCAGGAAAGAGAAAAAGCGACGTCTGCTGTCCCCGAACGCTGACTTAGCGAGCACAAAAGCACAAGAGGACAGATCTATCAGAAACGCAAACCCAGACGGCACTGCTGCAAAGAGCCCACGTAACGTCCCCTGTTCCAATGAGTGGCTCCCCTTTCCGGCGTCTGCAAGCTTGACCTCCACGGGATTTCGAAGATACCCGGCAGAGCGTGAGGGGAAGGAGTCCTGCCCCGCGTGTCCATCACGGCCGTGATTTTTCCGTACGCGACGTCTGTAACAAAGACATCGGAGGGACCAAAACCAAACCTGACGCAAGCACTCAGATGGCTCAGAGTTGAAGAGTAAACCAACCCTTCTGTGCCTCACGTTGCTGGAGGTTGATGAGCATTTGTGATATACGACGGGAGTCAAATCAATATCCGCCCGGAGAAACAAATTAGCGATGAGCTGTTCCATACTTAGCCAAGCGTGCCAAGTGCTCCAAGGAGGTAAAAAATGAAAGATTTGGGGCGCCTGGGTGGTTCAGTGGGTTGAAGCCTCTGCCTTCGGCTCAGGTCATGATCTCAGGGTCCTGGAATCGAGCCCTGCATCGGGCTCTCTGCTCAGCAGGGAGCCTGCTTCCCTCCCCCGCCCCCACCTGCCTCTCTACTTGTGATCTCTCTCTGTCAAATAAATAAATAAAATCTTAAAAAAAAAAAAAAAAAAGAAAGATTTCCTCGGTCCTCTGTGCATGCGTGCCCCAAAGAACACCTAACAGCTCTCCAAGGTTAACCCAGGAATAAAGAAGACCTTTGGCAATTGTGATGTGGTGAGAATTTCCATTAGATAAAGTTAATGGGATTTGTAAAGTACTTTTTGGTCATGATCAGGTCCATGCTGGGAAAATAATGGTTAAAAAAAAAAACCCAGCAAAAAATGCTTTCCAAAAATTAATGGGAAAAAATACTGGGAGGAAAAAAAATCCCTACTGAGGAGAGCAATATAAATTTCGGAGACGGCCATTGTGTTGGGTGGATTCTCCATCAGGCAAATTATGAGTATGGTTAATATCAAGAGTGATTGGGAATGGCAACCAGTGGGAATGGAAAGCTCTGGCTGGTCACTGGAGCCCAGGGAACGGGGGATTGTTGGCAAATCATCCTTTCCCTTTTGTAGCAAGTCAGCTTACTTCCTAGTGTGTGCCTCCTGTCCCACACTGAGAACCAGAGTCACGGTTTCCAGATGGGTGGGAAACTGGAGGTAGGCAACCTTGCTTGTTCCCCGATATGGCTGCCCATCACAAGTCCTTTGGACGATTTACAAAATACATTCTCGGAAATCCCTGCGGACGCCCTGAGTCAAGGTCTTTGGGGAGGAAAAAATTAGTATGTCAAAAGTTATTCCCTGGGGAGAGTGTGTGTGTGTATGTGTGTGGGTTATGTGTGCTGCACGGTATATTTCAATTTAAGTAAACAATCCAGGTGATTCCATAGCACAAGCAGGTCTTTGGAAAAACAGGGCTAGTCTCTTTTACCAATAAGGAAACTAAGTCCTCAAGAGAAAGGGACTTGCTTAATACCCCCGTCACAAAGCCATAAATACAGGCTTGTATCTCAACTCAAAGTGAAGGCCTTCTCCTGTAGGCCAGACCACAGCTCACGTAGTAGTTCCAAAAATTTCTGGAAAGTTATGCCACTCCCCACAAAGGCCCCAAAACACATCCATGGAGGAGCTGGCTTACTTGGCAGAATATAATCTTGTTACCAACTCTGAAAGCCGTTCTACTGGCTCATTCCCCAGAAGCCCCCAAATGCAGAGATACGACCTCCTCCTCCCGCGGAGTGCTCTCCATGGGCAACTGGACAAAACATAGTTCTGCAGCGGCGGATGGATTAGCATGTAACATTTACCAACCATTTACTGCCTGGACACTATACCATCCCCTTGAGTATCCTGAGGATTAGGAATTCTAAATACTATTTCACAAAGAGGCTCATTTTATAAAACTTACAAAACAGAGGATCAGAGAGGTAGAGAACCTCACCCAAGATCACACAGCTCAAAGATTTATCAGATCATTATGTTGTGCATCTGATGTTAATATAGTGTTATATATTAATGATATCTGTTGAAAACAAAAGAATATATTAAAAAAAACCCCACCCAACACTACCAAAGATTCAAGCCCAGGTCCTACGGTTTTCTTGCCCCTCCTATATGGTACCCTTCCTAAATCTGTCATCGCACTCGAAGGATTCCAGTGACTCTTGCCTAGTTTGGAAGCCAACCCACTCTCTGGGTTAAAAAAAAAAAAAAAAAAAAAAATCTCCGAGTCTCTTTTTCAGGTGAAAGTAAGCTCCAGAGCTGTTATTTAATACTTTATAAAACTTGCAAATGTATTGAGGCGAGAAGGGAATTATGACCACACAGTGACCTCTTTCTAGTGGATCTCAAAGAACGTTGAAATCCGAGAATTCTCGATGGTGAGCAGGCCTTGGTGAGGTCGGCGTCCGTGTTAATGAAGTTTTTCACGCTCACGACATTTTTTGAGTATCAGGGGTCAAGCTCAGGCATGTGTAATCGGTTGATAAAAGACGTGTGTGCAGCCACGTGGGAAATCTGTGCATATTATCAAATAATGATGTAGAGTATAATTAAGGTTGAGCTATTAAGCCCTAATTAATTAAGCTGTCAGATTTTAATCAAGGAATTGATTGTTTCTGTAGAGAGCACGGATGGTTCTGCATCCTTGCAGAGGTCTGGAGCCCTGATTTGCAAAGATGAACACATTAAAGGGCTGCTCCAAGAGGCAGCGAGCGTCTCTGCTTCCCAGCATGCAGACCCAGCAACTCTGTGATTCTTTCAGAAGGCCAAAAGGCAAATGGGCTCTCTTGGTTTAAATCTGGCTTTCCTACTCACTGGCCATGAGAACTTGAACACGTTTTCGTTCCTCAGAGCCTCAGCGTTCTCATCGGCTCAGTGGGAACCACGCCACCACCTTGCAGAGAAGGAAATGCTGGCATAGCTACATCGTACCGAGCGGCTCCTATCTGCCAGGCGTGGGGCTAAGCACAGTACCTTCATCCATGCATTTGACCTTCACATAATCCTCTGAGATGGTGCTGCTCAACAGAATGTTCCACACTGATGGAAATATTCTACATAGCTGTGCTGTCCAATATGGTAGCCATTGGCCGCGTGTGGCCCGCGAGCTCCTAAAATGTGGCTCACGCAACTGAAGGACGGAACTTTACATTTTCTTTCATTTTAGTCGATTAACGTTTAAGAACATCCACATTTGGCTGCGGGTTGCTAGACTGGCATGGCTCGAATGATGGGCGCCCCTGTCCTCATTTGCCAGACGGAGGCTAAGAGAAGCCATGGGACTTGCCTACAGTCCTACAGCTTGTGAGTGGTGGAGCTGGGATTCGAACACCGGTGACGTGGCTCCTCACCACCGCACGATACCCAGTGGGAACTCTTCAGGAAGCCAGGGCTTACGGAAGCAGGGGTCAAAGCACGCCTTCATGGCCCTGGGTTGATGTGCTGGGCCTCTGCCTGCTAGCGCCAGTGCTCTGGCCTCTCAGAGGGCTGAGGGACCCAGCAGAGGCCAGGCCACCGACCTTGTCCGCCCTGGGTGAGTCTTCTGTGCGGGAGAGGGGATGGACGTGGGCAGCGGGCTGGCTGCCAGGGTGGAGATGAACTGCATGGGCCGAGCGTGCTTCTCGGCTGGGACACCCCATGCTTTGGCTTGCAGTCCACTGGGGAAGGGAGCCGGCGTCGAGTGAACGTTGGGTGTGTCTTGTCCACGGATGGTCTCACGGAACGCCATATGGCAGGTGCCCCAGAGATGAGACAACCAACGCTCTAAGAGGCTCGATGATTTGCCCAAGGTCACACCACGTGGAAGGGCCAACGTAGGGGTTTGAAGGCAGGCATGTGGCTCGGTAATAGTTTAAGTCTTCACTTGCTTTATTCTTTTTCACTGAACTTTTCATCTTGGCTGCCTGTCGCTATCACCCTAGGTCTAGCTTAGGGTGGGATAGGTATTTGGGGTCCATCTCCATACACAGGAAAGCAACCGAGGAAATGGGGTTTTGTTGAACTTGGCCGTGGGAGCTGTGAGCAGGGCAGGAGAAGGGAGGTGGGAGCTGGGGAGGAGCACAAGTGATAGGGAAGAACACCAAAGGCAGTCATTATTACAGTAATAATGATAATTATGCTGATTCTCCAGCCCTCTCCATGCAAACCTGTGACTCCCCCGTGGTCCCACACGGTGGCCCCCTCTGGAGCTGTCTGCAGGGATGGTAACTGTCACCCTCCGAGGAATTATTATACAAGATTGGCTGTCATATCCGGAGCCCTTGGAAACGAAACCGCCAAGAGTTAAGAAAATGCGGCTGTGTTGAAGACTTTGTTGCTTTTATGAAGCAATAAGAATGCCAAGATTTACACATTTCAGGATTCCTAATTGAACCGTGTAAGTGTGGAAAACGGGAGCTCTGGGAATCTTTGGAAACGCGGGCGGGCGGTTTGTCAACGTCAGGTCTCCACCACTGCCTCCTTCTTGGGACGGCTCGGGGCTGCGCTGGTGGCTGGCGGAGCGTCTTCTGCACGGAGGCGTGTCTGCTCTCGCTCGTTGCCTCATGGGCCGCGCTGTTCCCCCGCACGGAAGCTCTTAGGAAATAAGGAAAGCAAGACAGGCTTTCTGGCCCTTGGAAGGTGGTGTCTCCCCTCCCCGCCTTCTGTCCCAGCCACATCTGACTTCCGGAGCTATGGTTTTCCGAGATTTTGAGGTGGTGGGTGAGGCATCAAAGCCTTGGGGGCTTGGACGCTGGCTCTGATTTGTCCTGGCTGTGTGACCTTGCCCAAGTTCCTAAACCTCTCTGAGACTCGCTATCCGATTCTGTACAATGAAGAGCATTACGGGTTGTGGCCAGTGAGATGGTGTCCCTCCAAACGGTCTGCTGGAGTCCTAACCCTGGGGACTGGTGAATGTGACCTTATTTGGAAATAAGGTCTTTGTAGATGGGAGTTTTGTTCGATGAGGTCATGCTGGGGTAGGGCGGTCCCTTAGTCCAGTGACTGGTGTCCTTTTCAGGGGAGAAGGCGCACGGAGGACATAGGGGAAATGGCCGTGTGAAGACGAGACAGAGGCTGGAGGGCAGGAGGGCTGCACCCACAGGCCGAGGAATGCCTGGGCCCAGCAGAAGCTGGAAGAGGCAAGAAAGGATTCCCTCCTAGAGGTTTCAGAAGGAGCCTGGTCCTGACGACACTTTGATGGCCGACTTCTGGGCTCTGGAAGTAGGGGAGACTCAATGTCTATAGTTTTAAGCCACCTAGCTTTGGGGTGCTTTGTTCTGGTTGCCCTAGGAAACGAATCCAAGGGTGAGTGATTTGAAGGAGTTACAAGGGACCGATGTCAGTCCCTGGCAAAAGCAGATATTCAGGAAATGTATCTATCCCTCCTTCCTCCACAGTTGTTGGGATAGCGAGGAATATCCAGGAAGGGAGGCAAGGCCATGTGTGGTTTAAATCACACCCTCCAGAGGCACACGGTCTTGGCCAGAATCCCAGCTCCGTTACTGCGGCTTCGTGATCCGGGGCAAGCCGCTTGACCTTTCCTGTCTCAAGTTCTAAGGAGAAGAGCAGCCCCCGACATCCGGGAACTGGCCGGCGCCAGTCGCTAGGAGCCGGCTCCGCGCTCACCGCTTGACCCCGGTGTGCTCTCTTGAGCGTGAACTTCACGGAACATCAACATCGGAAAAGGGCCCCCTGTTTTTGTGCCGGTACCGTGCTGTCTTGGTGGTCACAGCTTTGTAATACAGCGTGAAATCAGGCAACGTGATGCCCCCAGCTTTGTTTTTCTTTTTCAACATTCCCTTGGCGATTCGGGGGTCTTTTCTGGTTCCATACAAATTTTAGGATTTTCTGTTCCAGCTTTGTGAAAAATGCTAATGGTATTTTCATAGGGATGGCATTGCAAGTGTAACTTGCTCTGGGTAGGAGAGATTTTTAACAAGGTTTATTCTTCCGATCCATGAGCA
The DNA here is from genome assembly GCA_028534135.1 of Potos flavus. NCBI lineage: Eukaryota > Metazoa > Chordata > Mammalia > Carnivora > Procyonidae > Potos > Potos flavus. The sequence continues at coordinate 9,556 of JAPYYM010002265.1, forward strand.
TGGAGTGTTTTTCCATCTTTTTGTATCTTCCTCAATTTCTTTCATAAGTGTTCTGTAGTTTCTAGAGTATAGATCCTTTACCTCTTTGGTTAGGTTTATTCCTAGTTACCTTATGGTTTTTGGTGCTATTGTGAATGGAATACTTCCTTAATTTCTCTTTCTACAGTTACACTGTTAGTGTATAGAAAAGCAACTGATTTCTTTGCATTGATTTTGTATCCTGCCACATTACAGAATTGTTGTATGAGTTCTAGTAATTTGGGGGTTGAGTCTTTTGGGTTTTCCACATAAAGTATCATTTTATCTGCAAAGAGAGAGAGTTGGACTTCTTCTTTGCCAATTTGGATGCCTTTTCTTTGTCTGATTGCTGAGTCTAGAACTTCTAGTGCTGTGTTGAACATTAATGGTGAGAGGGCATCACTGTCGTGTTCCTGACCTTAAGGGAAAAGCTCTTAGCTTTTCCCCAGTGAGAATGATATTCACTGTGGGCTTTTCATAGATGGTTTTTAGGATATTGAGGAATGTTCCCTCTATCCCTATACTCTGAAGAGTTTTAATCAAGAACGGATGTTGTATTTTGTCAAATGCTTTTTCTGCATCAATTGAGAGGATCATATGGTTCTTGTCTCTTGTTTTATTAATGTGCTCTGCCACACTGATTGATTCACAAGTGTCTCCAAAGGCAGGGGGAACAAAAGTAAAAATGAACTTTTGGGACTTCATCAAGATAAAAAGCTTCTGCACAACAAAGGAAACAGCCAGCAAAACTAAGAGGCAGCCCACAGAATGGGAGAAGATATTTGCAAATGACACTACAGATAAAGGGCTGAGATCCAAGATCTATAACGACCTTCTCACACCCAACACTCAGAAAACAAATAACCCAGTCAAAAAATGGGCAGGACACATGTATGGACACTTCACCATAGAAAGCTAACAAATGGCTAACAGACGCATGAAAAAATGCTCAACATGACTAGCCATCAGGGAAATACAAATCAAAACCACAATGAGATACCACCTTACCCCAGTTAAAATGGCAAAAATTAACAAAACAGCAAACAACAAGTGTTGGCAAGGATGTGGAGAAACGGGAACCTGCTTACACTGTTGGTGGGAATGCAAGTTGGTGCAGCCACTCTGGAAAACAGCATGGAGGCTCGAGATGTTAAAAATAGAGCTAACCTACGACCCAGCAATTGCGCTACGAGGTATTGATCCCAAAGATACAGATGTTGTGAAAAGAAAGGGCACACGCACCCCAATGTTCATAGCAGCAATGTCCACAATCGCCAAACTGTGGAAGGATACGAGATGCCCTTCGACAGATGAATGGATAAAGAAGATGTGGTCCATATATACAACGGACTATTACTCAGCCGTCAGAAATGATGAATACCCACCATTTGCATCGACATGGATGGAACCGGAGGGGATTATGCTAAGTGAAATAAGTCAAGCAAAGAAAGATGATTATCTTATGATTTTGCTCATATGTAGAACATAAGCAATAGCACAGAGGACCACAGGGGAAAGGAGGGAAAACTGAAGGGGGAGAAATCAGAGAGGGAGACAAACCACATGAGACTATGGACCCCGGGAGACAAACCGAGGGTTTCAGAGGGGAGGGGGTAACAGGGTGATGGGTAGTAAGGAGGGCACGTGTTAGGATGAGCACTGGGTGTTATACATAACTAACGAATCACTGAAAACTACATCCAAAACTAATGATGTACTACCCAGTGTCTAACCGAACATAAAAAAAAAAAGAAAGAAAGAAAGAAAAGGGCCCCCTGTAATTTGTAAAAACATCCTCGAATGGCGGCTACCAGACGCTGGAGGGTGGGGGGACCTGCGAAGATGCCGTTTCAAGGTACACACTTTCAACGAGTACATCAACGAGTTCTGGAGACCTAACACACAGCCTACTGATTACGGTCAACGACACTGCACCATCACCTTCAGAGTTGCTAAGAGACTAGGTCTTAATTGTTCTCACCGCAAAAAAGAAACAGTAATGACGCGATCACGCCAGGTGTGAGCTACACCCCTGTGCTCATCGGACGGCAGGATGGAAAGGTATGGAACCAGCATGGACGCCTTAAGCTGCCCCAATGTTATAGGTCCATCATATCTCAGTAAGATAAATAAATTAAAAAAGGAAAGGGCGCTCGGTAACTCTGATAGGTCAAGACAAAAACAAGCCCACTTTGCGGTCCCATCTAAACACGGACAAAACGTAAGCACTGTCCAAACCACGAAAATGACAAAACAGTTCCTTCTTCTGGGTGACACGAAGGCTGCTCTTCTTTACCAATCCCAGCCTCGGGCGTGGTTTTGTCCTTTTCATCTTCTAGATGAGACCAGTGAAAATAATCATAGAATACGCCCACTTCCGGACAGTATCCAGCCCAGAACAAAGCCTGGCTTCCTTAAACTCTTCCCCGAATCCCCCTAACAGGAGCCCAGATCCTACGGTACCTCCCTCCCAACAGCCCCTTCCTGAGCTCCCACCCGATGCCCCGGAGTGTGTGTGCTCCCTCGTCGCCAGGAGTCAACAAGCCCGCCCTTCTCGGCGGCAGGTGCCTTCGGGCGCTCTGTGGTCCTTGTGGGGACCAGTGAGTTGGCACAGTCGTCACTCAGAGCGGTGCTTGGCATATGTCCAGCACTGCGCCCGTGTCCCCAGCAATGGTGACTTCTGCGGTCCGGGCGCTCCGGCGTATTCCCTTCTCTTTCGGTGACGGTACCCGCCTCTCTCCCCTCCTCCCGTGTCCCGAGCTCTGGTGGGCTGTGGAGCCTCTTGCGGACCCCTCCACCTTGTGGAAACGGCGTAAGCTCGGTTGCTTCCTCTGCGCGACGGGGACGAAGAAGGGTCGCCGTGAGGCTTGTCCGGGACAGCACTTTGGGAGAAGCACCCCACACTG
>JAPYYM010002266.1:0-12477 GCA_028534135.1 Potos flavus
GAGCCCCAAGTCGGGCTCCACAGCAGGGAGTTTGCTTGAATTGCTCGAGATTTTCTCTCTCTGCCCCTAACCCGACGTGTGAACTCTCTCTAGCGCTGCACTCTTTCTTTCTTTAAAATAAATAAATCTTAAAAAAAATAATAATAAAATAAAAATAAAATAAAATAAAATAAATCTTAAAAAAAAAATCCAAACTCTTTACCATGGCAGAGTCCCATGCAATCTGACACCTATCAACCTCATTTACCTTCTTTAGGCTTCTTTTTGGCTCTAAGTTCAAGCCACAAAAGCCTTCCCTCTGTTGCATGAACCAACCAAGACACTTCTCCAAGCTGTAATAATGCTCTTCCTTCTAATTTGATATTGGGTATCAATCATTCAGCTGTCAGCCCACTGTCAACTCCTCAAAAGGGCCTTCCATCATTACCATCTATCTTGCTCCCATTACACTATTAATAGCAGTAACCATCATCTGAAATATCTTTGATATGCCTGTCATCCTTATTATAAGCTCCTTAGGGCAGAGACTTTGTATGTCTTGTCTCTGTAAGCCCAGGACTTTACCATTGCCTGGCACACAGGAGATACTCAGTAAGCATTTGTTGAATGAACTAAAGGATGAGTCAATATGTCAGTCAACTAGCTAAAACAGGAGTTCTCGGTGTGTATTAGAGACTATTCTTTGAGGGTCGTTATGAAGAGCCCCAACTTAACATGGGAACTCTTACATCGCAAAGATAAAGAAATGACAACTTACCCACCATAATTAAGTTCTGTTCATTCAAAAGTTTTTCAAGAAAGAAGTGAATCTGAAATTTGTCCTACATTACTATTCATATATGCAAGTGCTTGTACTTTTGTTACAGGGCTTTGCACTTACTGTTCCACCTGCCTGAACAGCTCTTACTCTGGAGAGCTGCATGGCTCACTGCCCACTTCATTCAGGTCTCTTTCCAAGGTCATCTCTTTTCAGAGATGCTTTCCTGGACCATCCTATCTAAAAGAGCACCCACCTCAGTTACTCTCCATTCCCTTACTCTATTTTTCCAAGTTCCAAACTTCCAAATTTTGTAAGGCATACTACTTTGCTTTCTGGTACGGGCTTTGTGTTTTGCTCACTTCAGTCTCCCTACAGTTTTACAATAGTGATAAGGATCTACTACATATTTCTTGTACTATTTTCAAAAGCTGGACTCCCTTAAATGATTTTTTCCATCACAAACATTCTATCATTCTACACATTTGTTCTGGTCAATTGACTGTGACTCCAAGAAGAGGTGGAGACAACTGATTCTACGACCACCTGATAGAATGACCCTAAAATGACAAAGTTCAGGTACTAAGCAGGACTATTTGTAAGTCAAAAAAAAAAAAAGTGGGGGCGCATGGGGATATATAAATATGCCTGCAACAATCCCTGAAAATCAAAATACTACACAGATCCTTGAGTTTAGTACTAATTAAGGAACCAAATATTTGTCAACAACCTTTTTTTGTACCTCCCTAGTGATAATGTCTAAAAAACCAAAAGGCAGGGGCGCCCGGATGGACCAGTCAGTTAAGCATCTGCCTTTGGCTCAGGTCATGATCTCAGGGGTCCTGGGATCCAGCCCTGCATAAGTCTCCCTGGTGCAGGCTCCCTGCTCAGTGGGGAATCTGCTTCTCCCTCTCTCTCTGCCCCTCCCCTCACTTGTATGTGTGTGGTGCTCTCCAATAAATAAATAAAAAATTGTAAGCTTAGCCCTGATTTAGGAAAGCATGAAAAATCAGGTAACTTTAGAAACTACTCCACAGTTATTCACAATATATTGGCAAGATCAAGGTCTAATTAAGTGATCTAATTTGGCCACAGGTGAAAGTACTATGACTCCTTAAAATATTAGCAATATGTAAATATAGAAAGTGTTATAGATTTTTTTTTTTAAGATTTTATTTACTCATTAGAGAGAGAGACAGAGAGCACACAAGCAGGGGGAGAGGCAGAGGGAGAGGGAGAAGCAGCCTCCCCACTGAGCTGGGAGCTCGATGTGGGGCTCAAACCCAGGACCTGGAGATCAGGACCCGAGCCGAAGGCAGATGCTCAACCATCTGCACCACCCAGGTGCCCCGTGTTATTAATTTTAAAATAAAGATTCAAACTAGAAATGGGAAGTTCATTATTTTGCCTTTATATGAGATACGTTATTTTGTCCACAGATCTTAGGAAATCCCTATCAATTCAGTTAAAAAATAAAACACATGTACCACAAGAAATCAGTGATGAGAGACTTATCTAAATTCCAAGTTCTTCTTGTTGAATGAATGGCTGGACCTAAGTCTAGCCTCTTCCCACGGGCCCTCAGTTATGGATGAAGACTTTTGGAATAAAAACTTCGCTTTCCAAGGCCATCTCACAGACATCTGTGACATAAGCTGATCCAAGATCTGTGCTTTTTCCTTAGATATTTCCTCCACATTAGAGAACCATTCCTGAGTCCTTACATCTGGGGAAAGGGAGAAATCCAATGAATGAAAACTATCTGGCACACACATATCAAGAACATACCCCAACACCTCGCCATGCCCCCGCTTTCTAATCATAGGAACAGACCACTTAGAATCAAATCCAAACTGTACATTGTCTACAAAACCCTATGATCTGGCCTCTGGATGCCTCTCCTTCCTTCATACACTACTGTAGCAAGCTGGATTTTCCTCCAATTTTCCAGTATTCTAAGTTTGCTCCTGTCCTAAAGTCTTTGTACTTACTTTCTATTCCCTCTGCCTGGAATGCTCTGTCCTCTCACCTTTCCATGGCTGATCTCAGATCAAATATCACCTCTCTAGAGAATTTTATTTTTTAAGAGAGGGGGAGGGAAAGAGGGGGAGGGAAGGAGGGAGAGAGAAAGAGAGAAGGTAGGGAGAGAGAGGAGGTGGGGAGGGACAGAGAGAATCCTATGCGAACTCTACACCCAGCAGAGTACAACACAGGACTCGATCTCACAACCTTAAGATCATGACCTGAGCCGACATCAAGCTGGACCCTTAACGGACTGAGCCACTCAGGTGCCCCCAGAGAAATTATCTAATTCATTTATTTGTATTACCGTTTCTTTCTCCCATTAGCATATAAGCTCCCCAAGGGAAAGGACCTTGTCCATTTCTATTTCTTCACTGTATTCCCAGAGATTAAGTGGATGCTCTATAGTTATTAAATGAATGAAGGAACAAATTAATCCCAAAGCTAGAGTACTGCTCTCAAACACATCCGATCCTGTATAGGAAACCTTCTGTTCCAGCCCCCAAGCAGCAGAAATCAAAGTAACCAAATGGGAAGAGAAAACTCCCTTGCATTGGTAGAAAGAAGTCAAGTGCCTTGGAGGGATAAGGTGAATCAAGTATCCCAGGAATTGTGCGGAAAGTGGAGACACACACACAAGTAAAAAATTCAACTATGGGGAGGGGGCTTCGGGGAAGAGAGAAGTACACAGGTGGGATCCAAGAGTAAAAAGTGCCCCTTCTAGGCCTCCAAGGAATAACAACACTTGTGCATCTACCACGTGGTAAGCACTCATCACCAGAATATAGCAGTAAACAAGACAGGCAAGGTCCTTGCTCTTGAAGTTTACAATCCAGCAGCTGAGAAGGACAACGAACAACTCTAAGTAATTCTAGTTAATGGTAAATGCTATTACTTAAAAAGCTGAAAGAAATAAGTCCTCAGAGAAGTTGGTCAAAGAAGGTGTAAGGGGCATGAAACTTAAAGGACAGAGAAACAGCCTTGCAAAGCTTTGATATTAATGATTTCCAAGCAAACGAAAGGCACGTCCAAACGCTCTATGGTGGGCACGAGTTTGGAACATTTCAGAAAACAAAGTCAGCAGTATGGCTACAACGGCTGAGAAGAGATGGGTGGAAGAGGCAGACAATGGTCACTTCGGGTGGGACTTTGTAAACCACGGTAGTAACCCCATGGATCCTCACAGCCGCTTTGCGAGACAGATCGTTTTCAACCCCACTTTGCGGATAAGGAGATGGGTAGACTCCGAGGGACGAAGCGACTAGCCCTAAACTGCACTCCCAGGGAGGCCAACTCTGGAGCGAACCCAAGCCTTGTAATTCCAAAGCTCATGCCCCGAACTACCACACGCTCGCGTCTCCCCGAAGAGCGAAGAGCGGGACCCTACATTCCTGGGCAGGTGCATGGACTAGAATGTAATCCTCAAACAACTCAGCAAAGTGAGATCACGATGCCCACTTACAGTCGGGGAGACTGAAGCACGGGGAGATTAAAGGTCCCCCTTCGGATCAGAACGTGAGTCCCGGGGACCGGGGAAGAGACCGTCTGGGCGGCGGCCGGCTGCGGCTCCGCAGCCCAGCCGGACAGGCCTCGCCGCGGAACCCCGCTCACGTTGCGGGTGGCCGGGCGCGACGAGGACGGACACGCGGGCGCGACCAATGAGAGGCGGCCTTCCCGAGCGGCCCGGAGGCGGTGCGGCCAATCCGCGCGGCGCTGGGGGGGAAGGGGCGGGTGCTCGGACGGCTCGCGTTAGGCCGCGCCTCAGGGGCCCTCGCTCCTCACAGGCCCCAGGGCCGCCGGGCTTGGGCCTGAGCCCTGGGATGTCGCGAGGTGAGGCGAGGCCCGTCCGTGCAGGCAAAGAGCTCGCCCAGGGCGCCGCCCGAAGCACGGGCCCGCATTCCGCTCTCGCCCAGAGGCGCGGTCTTTGCTTCCCAGCGCTCGGAACTGTCAGGAGCGCGGCATCCCTCCCCCAGCGGGGTCCCGAGAGGCCACCCTGCCAGGCCGTGCACGCCCCGCGCCTCACCTCTTGGGGATACGGGAACGGAGAAGGGAATCTCAGCCGCGGACTGGAGCCGGCACTACCCACCCCTGCTGCCGCTCCGCCTCACATTCAAACCCCGGCAAAATGGCGCGGCGGCGAGGCTGCGGCCCGGGCGCATGCGTGAGCGAGGCAGAGGCGGGGGCGGGGCCAGGAGCGCTCAGGCCCCACCCAAGCTCGAATGGCCAATCGCGACCGGCTCTGTGTTTTCGCTGACGTCACAAGCGACAATGCCCTTTGGCTCAGACCGCGGCTTGGGGCATCACAATCCGCATTTTCCTGAGAACGGACACGGGTTCAGCGAGTGGCCGCTGGAGTGCGACCTACTCTGATGTAGAGCTGCAGTGAGGCACGTAGTAGGTCTTCTGTAACTGTTGAACGAACTGCTCAAAGTCACGTCCATAGATAGCCTCTCAGACCGAGGAGAACTTTCTGCCCCTCGCAGAGCGTAGATTTTAGAGGAAGAGGCGGAATACACGAAGTAATTTCAGATCTTGATACGCTACGAGAAAATTTAAAACAGTGATATGACAGGCAGTGACTTGGAAGGCTGGTCAGAGAAGACCTCTGAACAAGTGACACTTGACCTGAATTTCAACAAGGAGACAGCTGTGTCAAGATCCTCCTGGAGAGCATTCCAAGAGGAGGAGTTGTCAACAGCCTGGGCTCTGAGACAGGAGTGAGCTGGCCTGGGGCTTAATGAAGTGCAGAGAGGCAGAGATGAAGTTAGAGAGGTCAGCAGGGGCCAGATGATGTAGGTCTCATAAGCCCTGTTTAGACTAAGTCTCACTCTCACGGCATCCATTAGGGGATGGCCACCAAAGCTACACTTTAAATAGCCCACCAGTTGCTGTGTGGGAATGGACTGTATGGGGGTGGGGGTGAAGAGCCTGAAGCAGGGAGCCCTGGAGAGAGACCTGGAGAGATGATGACCCGGATTCAAGTGAGTAGCTGTGCATATGGAGACAAGTGGACAGCTTCAGGATATGCTCGAGAGGTGGAGCCTATAGGATCTTATGATCCATAAAGTGTGACAACGACAGGAAGCAATGAGGACTTAGGGAAATCCCAGCCCTCAGTTTCAACCACCAGCAGGCCCAGGCCCAGCTGTTTCAGAGCCCATCCCATACGACTGCTAGCTTCCTACTCTGGGGACTGAAAGGCATGTATTTGGTTATCACTCGAGGGAACAAATATTATAAGAACACATAATTATATAGGGACTGAGAACTGCAGAACTCTCAGCACATAATGCTAACCCTAACCAAACCTCTGCAGTAAGAGATGACCGAACCGGAACATGGCTTCGAGCAGTATAAGGCCATGATCCTAGGATGACCCCAGTGTCCCCCATCCCCACCCTCACCCCCACCCTCAACACACACACACACACACACACACACACAACTACTTGAGAGAGCTCAATGCCACCAGGAGAATTTACTGTTGGTTCTAGCCTACACCTGAGTATAGGCCCCAAGCTCCCTTTCTTAGAGCATTTACTAAAAAGGACTTAGAATTGTGAATCCTTCTTCTGTCCCTTTGAGATGTAGATGAATCTCCTTCAATTCAGGATTGTCTTTCTCAATGACCTGAAAGCCATTCCTACGAAATACAATCATCAGGAAGGTGAGGCCCGTTTCTCGGTGTTGGGGGCAGATGGGAGCCTAACCTTGATAACTGCTAGCTAGCAGACATAGCGGGCGGATGACATTTACAATGACCAACACTTTAAGTTTTCACCTGGGCCCTCACTGTCTCCCCAGTTCCCTCATTCTACTTTAAAATGCCCAATCAGGAATGCCTGGGTGGCTCAGTCATTTAAGTGGCACCCTTCAGCACAGGTCATGATCCCGGGGTCCTGGAATCAAGTCCTGCATCTGGCTCCCTGCTCAGCAGGGAGTCTGCTTGAGATTCTCTCTCTCCCTTTGCCGCTCACATGCTCTCTCTCTAAATAAATAAAATATTAAAAATTAAATAAAATGCCCAATCGCCTCTGCACAGTCTGAATCAACTCTCTCCCCACTGTAAGTAGTTTCTGAATGAAATGTTTTTACTTCTTTTTTTAAAAGATTGTATTTATTTATTAGAGAGAGAGATCACAAGCAGGCAGAGAGGCAGGCAGAGAGAGAGGGGGAAGGAGGCTCCCCGCCGAGCAGAGAGCCCGATGCGGTGCTTGATCCCAGGACCCCGAGATCATGACCTGAGCCGAAGGCAGAGGATTCAACCCACGGAGACACCCAGGCGCCCCTGTTTTTACTTCTTTAACGATGTCCAACTTTGTTTATCTTTGACAGCACCCTGGCTATGAACATGTAAGAGCAATTCCTGAGATAAAATGCAAAAATTGCTCTGAGTGAAAGGGTCATGGATGTAACTTTTTTTTTAGATTTATTTATTTGAGACAGAGTGAGAGAGAGAGAGCGCACGAGCAAGGAAGAGGGTCAGTGGGAGAGCAAACTCCCCACTGAGCAGGGAGCCCGACGTGGGGCCCAATCCCAGGACGCTGGGATCATGACCTGAGCCAAAGGCAGACGCTTAATGACTGAGCCACCCAGGCGCCCCTGGATGTAACTTTTTTGTAAAATTATTCAACATCTCTTTTCTCAGTCCAAAGACCGTGCAAGTTCTGGCCCCTGCCAACCTCTCTGCCCTCATCGCCTTCCTCCCCCCTCCTCTCCACCCTCATTCAACCTAGCCACCTCGCCTTCCTTTCTGTTCTTCCAAGCTCCAAGCTTATTCCCACCTCAGAGTGTTCGTACTTGCCCTTCCCTCTGCCTGGAATGCTCTTCCAGACCCCTGAATAACTGGCTCCCTCTGTACATCCAGATTCCCGCTCAAATGTCACCTCCTCAGAGAGACCTTCCACCCTGTCTGAAATTGCCCACTCTCCACACCCGATAACTCGACATTTAGGTTTTCTAGATTTTTTTTTTAAGATTTTATTTATTTATTTGACAGAGAGAGAGTGAGCGAGAGATCATGAGCAGGGGGGAGAGGTAGAGAGAGAAGCAGACTCCCCGATGAGCAGGGAGCCTGATGTGGGACTTGATCCCAGGACCCTGGGATCATGACTTGAGCCGAAGGCAGACACTTAACCAGCTGAGCCACCCAGGCACCCAGGTTTGCCAGGTTTAGCAAGTAAAATACAGGATACTCAGTTCAGTGTGAATCTCGGAAAAGCAAAGCATGATTTTTTAGTATAAATATTGCATGGGACATACTTCTAAAACATCATACATCATTTATCTGAAATTCACATTGACTCAGGTGTCCTGTATTTTAACTGGCAAATTGTACCATTGTTTCTTCATAGCATTTATTACTTTGCAAGTGTCTTTGTTAATTGCTCCCCCTCCTCCCCCCTCCCCCGCCATCAGCTTAAAGGACTCGTAGAACAAGGACCTTATTTATCTTTTTTTTTTAAGATTTTATTTATTTATTTGACAGAGAGAGATCACAAATAGGCAGAGAGGCAGTCAGAGAAAGAGGGGGAAGCAGGCTCCCTGCTGAGCAGAGAGCCCGATGCAGGGCTCAATCCCAGGACCCTGAGATAATGACCCGAGCCAAAGGCAGAGGCTTTAACCCACTGAGCCACCCAGGTGCCCCAAGGACCTTATTTATCTTATTTACAGCTGTCCCCCCAGCACCTAGCACACAATACTTGCTCCATAAGTATTTATTGAATGTTGAATAAATGCCCGATATAAATAAAGTCCATTGAGAAAGGTATAAGTTATTCGGACACTGGTGGAAAAGATCTATTTTTACCATTGTAGCAACAGCACAAGTAATTGATCATACTAATGTGCTTTCCTAGACAAAGATTTTTCTCCAGTCCCGGTGAGAACAACCCTGATGATTTAACAGTTTTCCATCTCTGAACACTAATCGCGAAGGAGGCTGGCTGGCATCGTGTAGGTCTACCATGGCTGCCAGGTTCTGCAGGAAGCCCTGAAGTGTGCCAAGGTTATCATGTCTGTGGACACAGCTCTAGTGGTGCCCACTCCCCTCGGCCTTTGCAGCTGCAAGAAGAACCATGCAGGTGAGGGTCACAGAAAGGTTGGTGGTTGGTGTGTCCTCCTCCTCCAGTCTCCGTGGGTGATAACTGAAGGCTCGCTTGGGAATCTCTACCACCCCACCCTTCCCCACCCCATCACGGCCACAGACTCCCAGGTTTGCTACAACTGCTAATGTGCACATGGTGAGAAATTCACACGGTACAAACCTGAGAGGATTTGGTCTTTCACTAATTAGGACATTCACTGTAGGTAATCTGTTATGTTCTCTATGTCCTTTTTCTTAATTTTGCTTTATCAGATGTTCTCTGACAGGCATGCTGGTCTCCCACCATGATTCTGGCTTTGTCATTGTTAATGTGTACCCCGTTGTCTTTCGTTGTATGTTTTGAAGCTATTAGGTGGATGGTTCATGCCATTTCTTCCCAGTGAAGTCTGCCTACCATCTGACGATGTGAAATAGTTCTCTTTGGTCCTTTCAGACCTCTCCTCTTCCAATTCTATTTGTCTGACATCAATATTGTTAGACCTGCTTTCTTTTGGTTAACAATTTTCTGCATATCTTTTTATCCCCCCTGCTTTATTGAGATAGAATTGACATATCTTGACACATCTTTACCGTGCCTTTACTGTCACTCTTCTTTGATCCTGTTGTATCATACTAGTTAAGAGCATGAGGGCGCCTGGGTGTGTCTGCCTTCCGCTCAGGTCATGATCCCAGGGCCTCGGGATAGAGCCCTGCATTGGGCTCCCTGCTCATCGGGAAGTCTGCTTCTCCCTCTCCCTCTGCCTGCTGCTCCCCGTGCTTGTGCTCTCTCTCTCTGTCAAATAAATACAATCTTAAAAAAAAAAAAAAAAAAGCATGGACTTAACTACCCAGGTTAAGACTTTTATGCCATCTGTATGACGCCGGGCAAGTTACTTACAGTTGAGCTGTCTGATCTCTACAGGAGTGATGGTAATAGTAATTTGCTTCTCAGGGGGGCTGGGCAGATGACAGAGCCAGGAAAGATGAGGCCCATGGAAGAGCATCTGAAAAATAGTTAACTGTCTGACGGTGTTGCTCTTATTTCTATCCTGAAACCTGGTGGCAATGTATTTTTGACGTCCCTCCCATTGTCCCCAGTGCTGCATTTTCCTGCGTGGTACTGCTGTAGACCTGGACAGGCCTTTGGACCTTGCCTTGGCCCCTGTGCTTTAGAGGGTGTGGCTCTGGTCCTGCTCCAGCTGCCCACAGGTGAGGGGGTCCATGCACCGAGTGGGTGCGCTCACCCAGAACCTTTATCACCTCCTTTCAGACCTCTTTCTGATTTGCACAGGACCCTGGAATTCCCCACTGACAAGCCCCAAGCCCTCTTGCAGGGTCTGTGGAAATCTCTTGGCTGGGTCACTCCTGAGAGCAGATACACAGCTGCTGTGAGCACCCCTACACTGGCGGTATGACTTGGGGACAGATGTGTTTGCAGGGGGTTCGGCCAGAGCTGCATATCCACACATACATTCAGAGCCTGTGGTATAGGTTGAGGCTCGGGGTGGGGAGAAAAAGGGGGCAGGACAAGGGCTAATTTCTTCCCATACTGCTGTGTTCTGGGACTCTGAGGAGCTTGAGAATTCAGCGTTTGACTTCCAGGTATTGCAAAGGTTTTGTCAAGGAAGGAGGATGGAATGTGTTTTCAAACATTTACTATTTTGACATATAACTTCTATTTATTTATCTTAACGATTTATTTTTTTTTTTAAGATTTTATTAATCTATTTGAGAGAGAGAGCAGGCGGAGGGGCAGAGGAAGAGGAAGAGGAAGAGGAAGAAGAGAGCAGGGGGAGAGGAGACGTGGACTCCCGCTGAGCAGGCAGCCCGATGTGGGGCTCGATCCTAGGACCCTGGATCATAACCTGAGACAAAGGCAGACCCTTAACTGACTATGCCATTCAGGCGCCCATATTTATTTGTTTTGGGGAGAGATAACAGGAAAAGGAGGGGCAAAGGGAGAGGAAGAGAGAATCCCAAGCCAACTCCACGGCCGAGCACAGAGCCCGATGTGGGGCTCAATCTCCCGATGTGGGGCTCATTCTCCCGATGTGGGGCTCAATCTCACGACCCGGAGATCACAACTTGAGCTGAAATCAAGAGTCAGACACTTGGGGCGCTGGGTGGCTTAGTTGGTGGAGCATGCGACTTGATCTCAGGGTCATAGGTTTGAGCCCTGTGTTGGGTGTAGAGATTATTAAAATGAATAAATAAATACACTTAAAAAATGGAGGTCTAATGCTATCTATTTCATACCGTTGCTGTGAAGTTTAAAGGACTTCCTGTATGCAAAGCACATACTGAGGTGTCTGCAATGCAGTCAACTATCAGTAAATGTAAGTTCTTTAAAAAGTGACGTTAAGGGGAGCCTGGGTGGCTCAGTGGGTTAAAGCCTCTGCCTTCAGCTCAGGTCATGATCCCAGGATCCTGGGATCGAGCCCCGCATCAGGCTCTCTGCTCAGTGGGGAGCCTGCTGCCCCCTCTCTCTGCCTGCCTTTCTGCCTAATTGTGATCTCTCTCTCTGTCAAATAAATAAATAAAATCTTTTTAAAAAAGTGACGTTAATAGCCTGCTTATTGCTGATGCCCCCCAAAGGGCAGAAAGTTAGCACAAATCCTTCTGTACAGAGTTCTTTATTCCAGCTTCCGTGGTCTGTCCACTGGCCTCTCATATAGAATGATGCTTGGTCTTGGTTTTTGCTTGCTTCTCAGAAACCCATAGCATGGACAAGAAAATCAATATGCCATTATTTAAGCTCAAATTCACTCAAGCTAAGAAGTTTACCAGAGCACATGGTGCTTCTTGAACATAAATCAAGATACATTCTTCAAGCAAATCTAAATTAGGTCAGTGAAGAAGCAGCTATAGAAGCTTTATGCAAAGATGGGGAGTCTCTGGGAAAGATAAAAACTGACTTATATAAAAACTATCTGCAAAGGCTCAATCTTCAGTTGAGCACTAGATAAAGCTGGCTTGTGTCTGGAAACACGCTTAAAAATATTGAAGTAATTTCTGCCAGAATCCTTGGGGAGTCCTCACCCCTTCTTCTTTTGCTGTGGGTATGTTGTTGCATTTACTAAGCTGCCACCCCTAAGATGTGACACAGATAACTAACTCAAGGAAGATTTAGCAGGTTTCTTGAACTGGACAACAGGCATGTTACACAGCTTTGCAAAAATTCCAGGGAACTACTCTGGTCCTTTGAAAAAGAAAATGTACTTTTGTCTAAAACGTGTTCCAGTCTGTGGGCAGGGAAGGTAGCAGCATGATGATGAAATTACCTTGCAAAATGCTTAAATAATAGCACTTTAAATAAGTAACGTGGAGTTGGTCCTTCCTCAACCAGTGACCTCAGCATGCCCTCCTTTCTAAAATGGGTAAGCAGAAGTGACTTTTTTTTTTAACAGGAAGGCCAAAGAAAGCTGACAGCATCTGCCACAGACAGACTCTTGGGTCCTACAACACCACTAAAGAAGCCTTGTTAGACTCAGAGTCAGTTTAGTTCGGGGTTTTTCTTTTCTTTTCTTTTTTTTTTAAGATTTTATTTCTTCATTTGACAGAGAGATCACAAGTAGGCAGAGAGGCAGGCAGAGAGAGAATGGGAAGCAGGCTC
>JAPYYM010002267.1:0-12476 GCA_028534135.1 Potos flavus
TTAAAAATCATTATTTCATTCCTCCATATATCTGCTACAAAAGTAATTAAAGGTATGGCAAAGGGACATGGCAAAGAGGATTGTTGCAAGATGGGTCGCAACAACATCAGCAGGGAAATGGTGAAATGAATTATACAGGGATCCTGTGGACTGCTATGCAGCAGTTAAAACCATGTGTGGTAACAAATGTTAACTAGACTTACTATGGTGATCACTTTGCAGTATATACCAATAATGAATCATTATGTTGTACACCTGAATCTAACATAACGTTTCTTGTCAATTATATCTCAGTTAAAAGAGGAAACATAAGCTAGATCTTTTTTGTACTAACATGGAAAAATCTCTATAGCACATTATAATATGGAAAGCTAAGAATCCTGAGTATATATAACACAATTTCTTTGTTAAAAAATATGTCTAAAATGTATTTCTGTAATTGTTTCGAGTTTTATAGAGTACTATGGAATACTAATACAATGAGAACTGATTATATAATTCAGTTAAGAATGGTAGATTTTAAGAAATCAGTAGACAAATAAATCATGTAATATATCTATTTGCATAATATAAAGAGTTTATAGAAAAAATAAGTATCCAGCCACTTGGTCCTGTCAAAGACACACAAGTCTTTGTTATATATATTAGACATTCTGAGGAAATGCATGCATCTTGGTGTTATTCATATTTTGCAATCATATTTGAGGCATGAGTTTTCTGATCTTAATCCAAGTTTCTAAGTTGCATTTACTGACTCACATATTTATGGAGACACAACTCAGAGACTACAAGGCAACCAGAAAACCTATATTACCTTTCTATATGTGGGTATACAACTTACAAAACATCTTCAGAGCTACATCTGTCATGGTAATTAAACATATACCATTAAGTATTGAGTTCACAACTTAAGACAGTATCTGGCACTTAATATCAACACCATATACATGCTTTTATCACTGTTGTCGAGGAAGTCATCAAGACGATATGACCACCGGTTGACCTGCAAACTGGACCCAAGCAATTGGAGGTCCTCATCCTTCCCTTGTCCTTGAAATGTATGATCTGCCCACTGTTTGCATAGTTGGAGCTATTTTTAAGGATGCAGTCTTAGGAGAGCAATGTGCTGTTGAGAGCATCTGGATGGTTTATGTGACTGAACCTAGTTAAGGTCTTGATGTAAGCTTTTAAGATGCTGGTGGTGGGTGAGGAGATGTACTCCTCTTGACACTACCCAAGATGTAAATCCCCTTGCTTTTTTACCACCTGCCAATCTGGAGCATCCTGCCTCTTTCTTCATCTTTCCTTCCCCTGTGTGTACAAAGTTCAATGTCAGACTTCACCTGTGGAATCCTCAAGTTCGCAAACCAACAGCTACCTATATTTGCATCATAATCTTCACAGTCATCAGTTACATTCTTAAAAAGCATCAAATAAAATTGTATATATGTAGATGAACTATTCAAATCAAGAAATAACATTTGCCTTTTTATTCTTTACAACAAAAATATTTAAGCATCTAAATCCTATCATTTTATCTATTACTTTTGGTTAATCTGGTGCGTGTATTTAGTCTAGGCAAAGCTAGAAGTGACTTGAAATTTGCAGTGCATGGAACCAGAGGTTGGTTTGAAAGATCCCAAGATAGTTTTCTGCCGGAAAGTGCTTTTGATTAATGCCATAATGTTTCCACAAAATAATGGTATATAAAATGAAATTACCTTCCACTGTGAAATTTCTGGGGAGTTTTTGTTTGCTTATTTGTTTATCACAAAGAAAATAAAGGCATTTACAATGAGGAGGTAAATCACATTTACCTATGATTATCTATTCTGAATTTATTAGTATATGGTCAGAATCTCAAACAGATTCATTTAAGTATTCCATATTTAGGTATTCAAGCATCTGGTTCATCTCTTAGCTTCTGATAAGACTTCTGATATGTCTGGCAGTTCACCCAACACACAAGCATCCCATAAAGTCACTAGAAGTACAAATTCTCATTTCAACTTCTTCTATATCTGTGGCAACTGCACATTCCATTCTCATTGATCAAAGTCCAAAGCAAAGAATAATCCCCAGTAATTGCTTACTTATTCAATTTGCTTTCTAACTCCATGTTCTGGGGAGATTCTTTTTTGAAAGGTCAGCAACTTGTCTCCAATTCATTTCATTAAATATGAGAGGGAAAAAAGGAGCTTTATATTACTTAGTAAGGACAAGGTACATAGTCACAAAGTGAAAGGTGCTAGTATCTATTCTTACTCAAAATGAATTGCAACATTTTTCATCTTTCATCAGAACTTTAATTGGCATTTTAATAAGAGTATCTTTTAAAGCAACTGCGTGGTAAAGCAGACAATAGCTAGCAAGAATCCCCATTATTGAAGAATTCTTTTCAACATCTGAAAGTGGAAAAGGATTAAAATAGATTATTAAATGATAATTTCATAAATTTGGAGTCAGTTGTAAAGGGAAGTTTTGTACTAGTAATAGACCAAGAAGTCATTGAGAATATGGACTCTTATTAGCAAACTGTACCTAAATTCGACAGAGAGATTAATAAAATGTTATCCGTATGTTGATTCACTGTTTTTTAATGAAATGCAGAATCTCATTTCTATTCTCATTTCAAAATCAACCATGTGCTCCAGCAAGCATCAGTTAGTGTTCAGTGATTAAGGTTTGCATCTTGGCTCAGCCATTTATTAGCTACAGGATCTTATCAAGTTACTTATCCTGATTGAGCTTCGGTTTTCTTATGTGTAAATGAGACAATGAAAGGCACCCTTGTACCTGTTTCATAAAGTTGTAGTGAGCACTAAATAATCGATATAAAATGTTACTCATGGGGCTGGTTGTATAGTCATCATAAAGATGGAAGTTATTAGCATTGTTATTCCATAAGTACATCCTTTTTCAAAACTTTTCTCTCTGCTGGTGATGAAATAGAAAGTTTCCTTGAATGCTCTTCCACACCTCCTCACTCATGCAAATGTTTCCAGCTTCTCAAGTGAATACTTCTGTGATTAACCCTGAGTGTATTTTCAATACTATATACTTTGCACTTTTTTTTTTTTATTTGACACAGTGAGAGAGAGATCACAAGTAGGCAGAGAGGCAGGCAGAGAGAGAGGGGAAGCAGGCTCCCTGCTGAGCAGAGAGCCCGATGCGGGGCTCGATCCCAGGACCCTGAGATCATGACCTGAGCCGAAGGCAGAGGCTTTAACCCACTGAGCCACCCAGGCGCCCCATACTTTGCACTTTTAAAAGTCTTTCCCTTTTATTTGGATAATTTCTCTTCCCATACACATTAACCTATTTTTCTACATTATAATTTTTAAAAATTTTATTCCTTCAAATCTTAGTTCTTGTTGACTATCTGAGGAAAACTGTGAATATTTTTTGAAAAAATGTCATATATATGTATATATGAGATATATATGTATGTAGATATGTATATTATATATGCATACATATTTGTATACACACATACATTATTTTTTGCACCTAATTTCATGGGGGTTCATAATTACATCACTCCTCCAGTCCATCTAGAAGTTATCTAGGGGTCCATGAGCTCAACCTTAAATACTGTGAAATTTCTGGATTTCTAAAGTTCTTAAACTGGCACACATCTGATTCTGGATTAGAAGGCTCCAATTTCTCTTTGCTTAAGGTTACAAAAAAATGCAGATATTGTATAAAATACTTGGAAAATCAATGCAAAGTCGGTTTGAGACGGGAGAAGTGGAATTGGTATTAGCTTGAAGGAGGGGAGCTAAAGTCTTGCAAAGGAGCTAAGGAATATGAAGATGCAGCAAGTACAGACAACATTTTGGAAAAGTTTAAGGTAAGTGGAAAAAAGATATACCAGTATATTGTTTGGGATGAAGGTACAAAGAAAGAGGGGTCCACCACAGATGCCCACCAGAGGAGATGGACAAATTTGGAGTTGTTTGCATGTATGAGGGAGGGTAACTTAGAGCAGTGAGAAGGGAACACATACAATCACCTCTCTGTTTCTGTATACTGAGCCAAGTCAGCAGATTCCACCTACAGCATTTGGTGGGTTCATAGAAAAGGTCAATAATAACAAGCTATCAGTGGAGATTTCCCAAGATTAACTCCTTGGCACATTAAAGCAGGTCTATCATTGGAGATGTTTGCTACAAGAAATTAATGAAGAAAATATCATCCTTCATTTTTTTTTTTCTTTTTGACTGGCAAAGCAACCAGTGCATACTAATGCTCATTAACTATTTATTGAGTAATTTTGCTAACCAGACATGTGTTTATCCAAAAACCTGGACAACTCCACCATACTCTAGCAGAAGTTATTCAGCTTAGTTTGGCTTTACAAGAACCTTTCTCATCAAAGAGAAGCACAGGGTTTTTGGAAATCTGTGTGTGAAAGAAAGTGAAGAGCCAGAGGAACCAAAAGAGTAAAGTGCCCCTATGTCTAATGCACTCATGTGGAAAATTAACTGTTCACCATCTAGGTGATTAGAATGACTTGGGAAGACTTAGGTAGGCTTACTGATTAGGCTGCTCTAGTAGGAAATTCAGAAACCTCAATTTTGTTTCTAGCTCTCTGCCTTTTGACCTTTTGAAAAAGTAATTTCAGATCTCATTTTCTCTGGCTCTTAAATAGAATCATGCTTGTCCATAAGGCAATTTTAAAATACTCAGGTGAATGATGTTACACATGTTTAAATGCGATTCTCTACCGATTTACTGGAAGACACATATTTCTTTATTTGGAAAGTGTCTTATATATTTTATTAGCTCTTAGTATACAAAATGTCTGAAATAGCCTACTAGTAGAATCCCCACTTTGCCAATATGTAAAGTGAATGCTAGGAGTACAAACAAATAAAAGGATCAAAAATCGGAATCTCAGAAATCATGTTTAGTCATTTATCCCAAAAGTAACAGTGAATTAAGAACTTTGATAAACCACAATATTGAACCCTGGATAAAATATGGTACTGTCCACTATACCTACTTTGGGTTAATAATAATAGTTAACACAAAGCAATGACTATGTGCAGGCAGGCACTGCTCTGAGTGTTTAACATATATTAACTTAGATATTCTCACAAGAACTCTGTCGGTTATATACTATTGTTGCTTCCATTGTGCACTTAAGGAATCTGAGATGCAAAAGAACTATCTAATGCACTTGCAATCAACAAGCGGCAGAGCCAATATTTGAACCTGGGAAAAAGGATTCAGAATCTGGGCTCATAGCACTTTACTATACTACACATCTAGTTGAATTGCTTTCCACAACCATTGTTAAATCATAAATTCAAAAAGTTATTTCTATGCAAACATTTCCTACCAACTTACTTCAACTATTTTAAAAATTGATTAAAAATCTTTTGTTTTTTGGGGTACCTCGGTTACTCATTCAGTTAAGCATCTGCCTTAGGCTCAAGTCATGAACCCAGGGTCCTGGGATTGAGTCCCGCATCCGGCTCCTTGCTCAGGAGGGAGTCTGCTTCTCCCTCTCCCTCTGCCTGCCGCTCTCCCTAATTGTGTTCTCTTTCTCTGTCAAATAAATAAATAAAATCTTAAAAAAATTGTTTATTAAAAAATCTTTCGCTTTTTTAAAAAGCGAAAAAACATAAAAAATCTTTCACTTTTTTAAAACATAAAATAACATATTTAATTCCTACAGTGGGTTAGGGGCTAAGTTTTACATTGACTAGATGAAAAGATAAATGAGATAGTATTGGCTTCTTGATATTTTCTGCATCCTAACCAGAAACAGAAGACCCACTATCAGTATGAAAAGAAGAAAATAGTATGGTCAGATATTTACTATAAAAATGGCCAAAACTGGGGCACCTGGGTGGCTCAGTTGGTTAAGTGTTTGACTCTTGATTGGGGCTCAGATCCTGAGATGGAGTTCCATGTCTGGCTCCTCGCTCAGCAGGGAGTCTGCTTCTCTCCCTCTCTCTCTGCCCATCTCCACTGATTGCACTCACACCCTCTCTCTCTCTCTCTTTCAAATAAATAAATATTTTTTTAAATGGCCAAAATTGCTCCATTGCCCAAAACTTATTGATTGATATGACAATAACTAGGGAGGGAACGTTATGAAACATAAATTAACAGTTCCTTGAATATTGTGTTTTGTTTTGCTTTTGTTTAAGACTAAGTGCTCCAATAATTCTCCTAAGCTCCACTTACTTAGCACTCAAGTGCATTTTAACCAAAACTACTAGAAAGTAAGATTTTACATTTTGGAAATATGCAACAATAACCAAGATATTTTAACTGCCGATGGGTAAATCAAAACACAGTTGACCCAAACATTTGTAACAAATCAGTGTATAGTCAAGCTGATTTAGGCAGACAATATATATTTGGATTCACAGTTCTCAGCATATAGCTAATCCGCAGCCACAAGGCCATTCCTCCTTATTAAAGCTTGGTCTCATACTCTGCTAAGGTTTGCTAATAGATTTAAAGGAGTATTCTTTATGTGAACACATCTCAACAAGTTCTTATAAGTTTGTCTCTTAAATGAGCCCATGAATATCCTTTATTAAAATGCTTGTGGATTTTTTAAATATTCTAATCATAATGGGTGGCTCAAATTGATTCATAAACCACATTTTCTAAATCACTTGAGCAGCTGAAAGGTCCTGCTTATATATAAAACAAAGTATTACTTTCATGTAGTCATTTTTGTACAGAATAAAAAAGATTTTGAGGAAATAATTTCACCAAAATTGTTTTTTTAATTACCGTAAATACCGCATACATGATCTTATACTCCAAACCGTGCCAAACTATATCTTTGGCTTTCCATTTTGAAATCTTGTGTGCATAGAAAACATTCCTCTACTCTTTTTTATATTTTTATTTTTTTTTTAGTTTTTTAGTTTTACCATATAAATTATACACCGATATTTACTTGAAATTGTGTTCAACTTGCTAGGAATGAGGTATAATGAATATAATTCACTGAAATTATACGCATATTTTTCTTTCAATAACTACAGTTTGTGTTTAGGATACTATTTATGTAGTTTGGATATACTTATGTGTGACTTCTAGAGGAAGATGTGAGGGTGAGCATCACAATTTCTAAGCAACTTAAATTGCAATGTGACACAGGTATTGGTCTTTCTAGGAAAATGTGTCATATGGTAGATGACCAGTTGATCTCTTACTTAAATTACAGATTAATCCATACAGCATATTGCAGTTGAGGTGGAAGACCTCAACTTCAAAAATGGTAATTGTAGAGTAAAGGTCATAGGGTTAATCTCTCTAACATAAAGCTAAATATAAAAAAAAAAAGCTAAATATCAGCAGGAAACACATTATATCTGTTTTTCTTTACTAATCTCATATGTAAAGAAACACAAAGTGTTATGTAATAAATACTCAGTGCCTATAAATAGAGTAATGTAATAAGACACTGAAGTGTAATAGACCTAGGTATGTAACTTAAATAAACAGGAAAAGCCATTTTGGTATCAATCATGGAAGATAGTTTTAATTTTATAAAGACTGGATGGAATAAATTTTATGTGATAGCACAAAGCAAAATAAGCGTGGGGTCTAAATTCTTTAAGTAGATTTCATAGTTGAAGTAAATGTTTATTTCCACATTGTGAATAAGGGCATGTCAAAATTTTCTATGCTGTATGTGGGGAAAGCGACATACCTTTTCACTTCTATTAGATGTTACAACTTCATGCCAGTGAAATAGACAGATGTGCCTTTTGTGGCTCTCCTCTGGCAGAACAAATACTATACAAAAATACTAATAAAGAAGTTCAAACCAATTCTTTATGTTCCTTAGTGATTTCCACGATTGCAACTTAACAAGTTTTGTTTTTTTCAAACTGGAGAGTACTAGTCCTTCAAATATAATACATCAGTGTTCTCAGTCTGCTCTTTGAATGGGCATATTGGACAATGGTCCATCAATTATCCTTAGTTACAAGGGAAAAAATGACTGCTTCACAAAATAAACAGGATTCTTCTCTTGGAAGAGACCAATGTAGAGGGCTGCTGATAGTCCTCATCCTTCTTCACTACATGTGCCACTTATTTTACTTTATTTTTCACAAGATGGTTCTGCAATTGTCCCCAAGGCAGTTTCTTTGCTGTGCTACGAATATAGAGTGATGCTGCACAAAGAATGGGCATGTTCAAAGCAGCTGCGTTAACTGTATTCTTTAAGCAGTTCAGAAAAGTTACATGACCTGAAAACACCTGCATTCAAGACCTGTTCTGCAACTTTAAGCTGTATAACGTAGGCTTATTTATCCCATCTGCATCAGAAGGATAATGGTGCTTAAATATGTTATGATGGTATGATAGTAACTGTGGTAATAGATGAGAAAGGGGCCTTGTGAACTCTAAAGTCGATCTGAATTTAGCTACTTAAGTGTTTATTTTAAATTCTACATGTAATTGTATTTTATAAAATACTTTGCAATCATACAAATTATTTTGTCTATGAGCTGTTTTTATTCACGTACATGATAAAAGGTTTAATTTTTTCGATATTTTACCATCACTCAACTCTCCCAAATTTTTACTAAGTCAGGAACCAATGAATTTATATGGATTGCTTTTGGCCTCCAATTTTGTATGTGCAAAAAAAACCCAGCAATATTTATCAAGAGTGTTTGTGACTGTGAAGAGCTTCAATATTAAATAAACCTTTTATAAACTAATAATTTATTCAAAAACAGTATTATTAAGTTCCTCACTCATAGAACAAACATGCATGAGTAAAGACATACAATTTTTTGAAACATTCTCTGTCACAGAGAATTAATTTTTCAAGACATAAAAACTATTAGCACAGTAAGAGCAAGTCAATAGTCATTCTAAGACAAATAATAAGGCGCTCAAAGAAATAGGCACAATCATTTACTCTACTTGTTTCTATGCTTCAAGTAAATGTGACATTGACCATCAATGTCTTTTCTTGAAACTACAAAAGAAAATAGTGGGAATCTCTTATCCTGCTCAATGGTTATTAACTGTAGAGCTACCTATATTTGAGAACAGGACTTGAATTGAACTATTCAATTATCTAGGGTTTAACTTTTGGTTTCATTTTAGTACTGAAAGAATGCATTCAGGCAGAAAGACAATTTATGTCTTACAGGTATCTTGTTTTCAGGACTAGTAGTAGACTTGTATCCAGAGGCAAAGGTCTTTTTTCCCTTGTTTTAAAGAATGTATTGCAGGGACACCTGGGTGACTTAGTTGATTCAAGGCCCAATTCTTGGTTTCTGCTCAGGTCATGATCTCATGGGTCATGAGATCAAGCCCTGTGTCAGGCTCCACGCTCAGGGGGGAGTCTGCTTGAAGATTCTCTCTCTCTGCTCCTCCCTCATGCTTTCTCTCTCTCTGCTCCTCCCTCGTGCTTTCTCTCTCTCTCAAATAAATAAATAAATCTTTAAATATCATAATAACTCTGTATGATGACATATAATAGTTTTACTTACTGTGGTGAGCATTTCATAATATATTACAAATGTTGAGTCAATCTGCCATATGCTTAAAATAATGTAATATTGTATATCAACTATATGTCAATTAAAAAAACACAGGGTATAAAGAAAAATAAATAAAGCTATGTTATTTGATATTTCCCCACTATTCCCCTGACTTTGCACAGACATATAAGATTAAATTCTCTGGCAAACCATCATTTGACAAACAGTTTTTCTCCCCACCCTTCATGCTACCTGTGACTGCAGACTCCTCACTACAGAGGTAACCATAGAAATAATAGCTAAGTCAGGTCCTTCCCCTCTTATCAGTTCTTGTCAATCCTATATCTCCTATTCCATGCATCAAAAAGAAAAACAATAATATGATATAATTTTTAAAGAATGGGTTCAAACATTAAACTGCTCTGGCAGCAATTTTTTTAGAAGACTTCAAAGCTTTGTCCAGTGATCACCAATATAAACTCGTGGTAATTTGACATACAAATAAAGGAGATATTCTTGGGCAGGAGGATATATGTCCTTAAAATCTTAATGCTGTCATAGATGTACATGCCAGTATCATATCTTCTTTTTTCCAACTAAATAATGAGCCATTGATCTTAATTTATGCCCATAAAGAACAAGTAATTAAATATTAATGGCAAACGAGGCTTTACATTGTTAGTACCTACTTTAATAATACTGACACAGATTTTTATAAATCATAGGTTATAATTATCATGGAGAGGAACTATCTAATATTTTGTACTCTGAATATCTTTCCTTTATGTTTCTGAGACGCTTTCTCTTTTAGAAGACAGGATATTATCTTGTCCTTTAAGTTAAGTAGTATTTCACATGATCCTGATTAATTTGGCAAGATTGTATTGAACAGAACAGAAGAAATGCATTATTAGCCATTGTTCTGAGTATGTATAATCCAATGAACTTTCTTTACCTTGTTATCTCTCACAAACTATTTTCAGTAATTACGGTAAATATTACATGTATAAGAACTATCATGGTACAAATAAAAATGTTATATTCTGTAGAAAAAACTAGAATTATTTTCAAATTTATTTTTTGAAATCATAGTCTGTTTCATTGATCACAATTGACAATGAAAAGATAAAGGTGGAAAATATGGGACTAGAATTTAATTTCTGAAGCTTAAATTAAATCCTAATATCTTTATGGAAACAATGAACAAATATTTGCCATAGAAGTACATATGTGGCCATCTTAATAAGTGCCCAAAAGAGAGACCTCAAATCTATAGAAGAGAGCTAAAGAAGCCTGTCTTTTTTTTCCACATTGCATTGGTTTAATCAATATTATGGATAAAATATTGTGGGTAGAATAATGACCAAATTTGAGATATGAAGCCTAGTCTGAAATTTTCTGTGCACACAGACCTTTTATGGAACGGTAAAGGGAAAGGCAAAAGGTGGAGTAGGTAAACAAACAGACAAAACAATGAACAAAATCAGGATGCCTGGGTGACTCAGCCATCTAAGTGTCCGACTCTTGATTTCTGTTCAGGTCGTGATCTTGGGGTCCTGGGATGGAGTCCTGCAAATTCTCCAAGCTGGGTGTGGAGATTTCTTAAGATTCTCTTTCTGCCTCTTCCCTTTACGTCCCCACTGCTTGTGTTCTCTCTCTCTAGAAAAAAAATAATAAAAATTTTAAAAATATACAAAATCGGGGCACCTGGGTGGCTCAGTGGGTTAAAGCCTCTGCTTTCGGCTCAGGTCATGATCTCAGGGTCCTGGGATCGAGCCCCGCATCAGGCTCTCTACTCAGCGGGGAGCCTGCTTCCCCCTCTCTCTGCCTGCCTCTCTGCCTACTTGTGATCTCTCTCTCTGCCAAATAAATAAATAAATTTAAAAAAAAAAAATGTACAAAATCAAATAGAAAATAAACAATAACAAGAAATAAACAAATAACCTACCTAACTCAAATGCTTATTTTATTGTTCACTCTCCTTAAACCCAGGAGATGTTTAGAGAGTTCTGGAGAGTGGTCAGGTACCATAAGTTTATTGCAGATTAGTAGATATATCTATATTAGTAGATATATTAGTAGATATATTAGTAGAGATAGTCTTTCTAACATTTAGAAGATATAATCCCTGTTATATTGTTATTGGTAGATGAAATTGTTTCAGAAACAGCTGCTGGAAATGGCAGTGTGATGCAGGAAACACTGCCTGATCCTTCATAAATTCTAGATGAATACACAAGAAAAAATTTGCAAACATAGAAATGTCTTTATCCTTCTCTCATTCTATCATGGCAAAGGAGATATGGACTGAATAGTAGAAAAAAGTAGCTATAAATACTAGTTATAAATACCAGCTATGACCAGGTCATGAGTTAAAAAATGTGAACTATAGTTATGATTTAAGTATGTTTGTGTGTATGTATATGTATGTGTATATATATATACATATATATATACAGAAACAGAAAAAATGTGTGAGAACAGAAAAAGTGTGTATGTGTGTATATATATATATATATATACACATATACATATATACATATATATACATACACATATATATGTAAAGAAAAAATGTGTGTGTGTGTATGCACACACACACACATTTTTTCTTTTCTCCCATTCTCCTCCTACCTAAATTGAATTTGTTAATGGTATTTTGGTTTACATCTCAGTATTTATTTTACAAATATCAAAGAGAAAGTGCGAATCAACTAAAAGAATGAACATCACCCAACCACAAAACAAGAACTCTGTACATATTTTTCAAGGAGTTGTTATCATTTCCACAGGGTAACTGTATCATGTTGGATGGAAGCATGGCTTTGTTGTCTTTCTTTGGAAATAAAATATGTTTGAAAAATAAATGCATGAGTATAAATTTGACAATGGGTTTTGTTTTGCATCAGAAGCCCACAGGCAATTTATGGCCATCGTGGTTCGTCCAGAGACTCCAGGAAGCATGAGAGAAGGTTGCTAAGGTTTTTACAG
>JAPYYM010002268.1:0-12476 GCA_028534135.1 Potos flavus
CACCTGTGCAGGCCCAGGCCCCCACCCCGGAAACCGCACAGACGCTGCATACCAGCCGGTTCCCCTTGCCAAAGAGGAAAAGTCCCTTTAAAAATGACCAGGCTGAGGCTGGCGATAAGGAAGAGGTAACACAGGAGAGAGAGCTTCATACAGGTTTTTGAGGATGGCAGGGAGGGTTAGAGGGACGTGAGAGGAAGGAAGGAAGGAGGGAGGGAGGGTGGAAGGGAGGCCCCGGGATCCCACCGCCCCTCTGGTCTGCGTGCTCTGTTACCGGTCACCGGGAATGTCACTGGTTCCTGCTGCTCTCAGGCTCCAGAACGTGCCGGCCCTCGCTCAGGAAGGCTCCCGCCTCAGCCCTTCCAGGGCGCACTGTAAGTCCCCGTCCCTGTGTCTGCTCCTCCCTTAGGCTGGGGGCACCTCCAGGGCCCAGCCCGTGAGCCTAACGAACCTGCAGCTCATTAACCAGGTAAACAGTGGGGCTGGAGTTCCTGGCCTCCCCTGGCCGCTCCTCCGGTCACTGTAGACGTCGTGGGGACAAGCGTGTCTGCGTCTATTGCGAGATCCACGATTCCCACTGAAACGGATCTATCCAGCCTCACATGCTACACACGGACCATTTTTATTACTGTAGAGGAGTGTCAAATTAGGCTCAAGTTTTTGTATAAAGTCTAAATATTGAGAAAATATTACTAAAATGCATCATAAAATTATTAGCCAATTCAATCTTTGGTCTTTTCATCTGCTTGGATCCAGGTTTACAATAGCAAAAGTCTGCTATCCATCCCATGCCAGATGTCACTGCCAGATGAGAGAGAGAGAGATCCTTAGTCCTCTTTCTCTTTAATTGAATCCGCCTATAGGGACAGTCTCTCAAAAACTTCCAATCAGTACACCCAGGAGACAGATGTGTCTGGCACATGTAAATATTTACTGCATGAATTATTAAGCCAATATGGAAAACGGGGATGCCAAACTCTTAACGGAGGCAAAACTCAAAGAAGAGAAACCCCAAAATATTTCCGGCCTGTTTTTGGTCATTGTTTTCAGAGAACACAAACATTCTGAGGGTCAGCGTCACCCCATCAGAAGGCAACACACCCCAGCCCAGGGTTTGTTAGGTGCCCGCGCCCCCGCTTCCTACGGCTGACCTGGACGGGCGGTTGTCACCTCTAACATGGGGCGGCAGAGCCATCCACTGTGGTGAACGACCTGGTGGTGGCACCCGGAAAGTGGCAGGTGTGTCTTCAGCAGGTGCCGCAGTGGCCCTGGCACCGGGGGAGGCAGGGGCACAAACCCCCCATTTTGAGGCTTCCTGCTCTTATCTGGACCCACAGTGAGACCACTCGGGAGGACGGCTGCCTTCCTGCCAGGCCCGCCAGACACACTGCCTCTTCCTCCACGGCGCTGAGGCGGACTCATTCACAGCCAGGCCTCCTGGCTCTGACAGCGCTGCCTGAGTGACGCGAAGGCCCTGAGGCCCAGGGGCAGGGCATCTCAGAGTCTGCAGAACCTCTCCAACCCCAGTCCCCTCAGCTTCCGCATCGTGACCACAGACAGCAGGACGGGAGAGCCGTGGGCCTTCTGCCGTCCCCACAGGACAGAGGTTCTCGACCCTCCCTGACGACAGGGCTGGGATCGGTGCTGTGCCTGGAAGGCCACTGGGCAGCTGGCCCCGCCACCGCCTGGCTGGGCTCTCGGGGACTCAGCTCACCTCTCCCCAGGGGGGGGCGGGAGGAGTGACGGATGGCGGGCCTGGTGCGCGGGAGAACGCCGCCGCCTTCTGGGCTCCAACACTCTGCTCTTTCCACCAGCGGGCACTGGTTGGGGGTTGGGGGGAGCGAGAGAGGGAGGACCCCAGTCAGCCCTCCGTTTCACATCCCGCTGTACACAGGCAAACACCCGAGCTGCATGACGGGCCGCCGTGGTGCGGGGACCCCAGGCACTCGGTTTTAAGTGGCTGGTTCCCCAGTCCTCTGATGTGACATGGGAAGTGCTTATTTTGTCCCAGCTCCCTGGGACGCGGGCCCACCAGCCCCACAGTCTCTGTAGTGTACACAAAGGAACGTGCCTCAACTCCTGGAAACTGCCCCCTGCAGACTGAGGATCTTTCCAGATTCCCGGGAGACGGTCCCGGATGACCTGACACCACAGAGCACAGGACCCGGGTGTGAACAAGGTGACTAAGGCACGCGCATGGGAGTTGCCTCCTCCTCGGGGACGTTCCATGTGAGCCATCCCCTTACCCCCTGGACCTCTAGGACATGCTCCACCCTACAAAAGCTCCTCTAATGTCGCCCCCTCTGTGAAGCCTTCCCCGACTGCCCTGCACCCGCTGCTTCCTCCCCTGAACCCCGCAGACTCGACACGATGCTCAGCCCGGCCTCTGAGGTGCAGCGAACCCTCAGCCGGCACGGCCTACCCCTCGAGGCCAGGAAGCCGTGTGGAGGCCTCCTCCTTCCCCCTCGGCCTCTCGGTGCCTCGTGGAACACCCGCCCCAAAGCAGGTGCTCTGTAAGACAGCCGAGCACACATGCGAGCGCACCCGGGACTCCGTGGGACGGCAAGTCCCGCGCGGGGCTGCTCCCGTGCCTCGGGGAGCTGTGCCACGCCACCCCAGCCTCCCATACAGCTGCGTCCCATGTCACTCTGGGATGCTTCCCAAGCCCAGCAATGACAGGCCGGCGTGAGAACGTGTCACTAATGCAAACATCAACACTGGCAAGAAACACGTGACCCAGGACGTTTTGGAGAGGTGGCCCTTCCTCGCCCTGAATCCACACCTCGTCAGTGGGGTCCTGGGACCGGAAAGGGGCTAAGGACACCCATGGTCCGCATCTCCTTGGCATGCCCTTTCTGAGCTCTGCGTGCCAAGCACCTGGAGGCGAAGCCCCCCACAGGGTAATCCTTGGGGGGCACAAGCCCCGAGCAGGGAGCACCGCACGCCGAGCTGGCCTCCATGAAAAGGATATAATTCTCCAGTGGACGTCCAGCTTGCTGTCGATCTCCAGGCCGCGGGCTTCCTGCCTCTCTTCCTCCAGTGGCTTCAGATTTGCAAACTGTCCCTTCTCGCCAGGCGATTCTGGGAAACTCTCGAAGTTGAACTTGTCCACTTGAATGGCCATTCTGAGAGAAGGGGGAAGAGCAGAGAATGAGTGAGCAGGGCAGGGTCTGCTGCCGGCTGTCGGAGCATCGGCGCGGGCCCGCCGGAGACCGTATGGCGACATCATCGTCAGTAATTCAGAACGGGTTCATCCCCAGGAGAGGAACTAACGTGCTCCCAGGGCAGCACCGGCCTCGGAGCCGGTTTGACGCACAGCCCAGAGCTGGAGAGCCAGAGACCCCGACCTCGGAGGAGACTCACATACCCCCGGAGAAAATGTCATTTCTGGACCAGGGTGAGGCCGGCAGGATACAGTGTGGGAATCATTTAACCCTGGGGACCCCAAAAGCCTCCTCGGCAGCACCCCCGTCATCCTTCAGCCGCACCCCACCGGCCGTGCCCCGCCCGTCCCCTCTGGCCCCGCAGCCAGGAGCCTGTCTCGTGACACCCTCCCCGTCAGGTTTCCGCTCAACTGCCACGTCCTCTCCAAAGCCTCCCCACCTGCTGGTGTGTCCAGCCCTCTCTACCTCTGGCAGTTTCTAGAACACACTGGGCTCTTCTTGCCTCAGCCCCAGTGCTAAGGAGCTTCTTCTCCTGAACCCCGTTCTCGAGGCTGGAGCTTGAGGAAGGTCTTCGGGGCACCCCCCACCGCCCCACCTCCTCGACACCATTACTCTCTGCCGTGGCGTTTATCATGAGCTGTGAAAGCATTTACCTGTGGGCTTCACTGTCTATGGCGTCTACTGGAATTTAGGTCCCTGAGGGCAGACACCTGCGTGGCTGCGCCCTGGTTTCCCAGGCCTGAGTGACGCCTGCCAACGCGGCCAACTCCTCCCCGGACAAACAGATGGCGGGAACCGAGCGCCTCCCCGCCACGCCGGGCCAGCGCTCACCTCCTCCCCTCGCAGCTGCCTGACCTCCGTACCTCGCCCCTGTCCTGCGCTGGGCCCGGCGCTCTGCGGCCTGCCTCCGCTCCCGACCCCACAGCTGGGTAGTTCCTGACTACCGAGCTGCCTGGAAATACACGGCCTCCGGCCAGGAGGTGTCCAGAGGTCACCCGCCCCGGAGAAGGAGAGACTCGTGTGCTAGCAGAGAACTGGGGCTTTCGTAGCCAGAACTCCGTCTGAAAGCTACGCGGACTCCCTTCTGACTGTGGAAATAGGCAGGCTTACTCAAAACGGTGGGAAAATAGCAAAAAGCATAAAAAAGAAAAAAAGGACTGAAGCCTATACCATAACCGTAATACCTTAATTCTAGAGTCTTTTTCCTATGTATTTGTATTTCAGTGTAGTTCAAATGACTCTATATGTATGTGTGTAAGTCATTATACATCTCATTTTATTCACGTGCACATGTAAACATATACATAGACTACGTTACATCTTTCTTTTTTTTTAAGATTTATTTATATATTTGAGAGACACAGCGACAGTGCAGGGGAGGGAGAGAGGGAGAGGGAGATCAGCAGACTCTCCGCTGAGCAGGGAGCCCGATTAGGAGCTCGATCCCAGGACGGAGATCACGACCTGAGCCAAAAATCAAGAGTCGGTCGCTTAACCGACTGAGCCCCCCAGGTGCCCCTTAAACCGTTTTATTTTCAATGCACTACGAACACTTCCAAATCACCAAAAATCAGTCTGCCGGATGTCCCCTCGTGCAGCCGTGCCACCGCTTACCCAACAATCACCCTACTTTCGGACTCAGAGATTTCCCAATTTTTAAAAACTTACTATTGAAAGAAATCCTAAACATCTTTGTGCTTCAATTTCCTGTCTGCATTTATGCTGCATATGGACCCTGCATCTCGAAGCAGAGACCGAATCCAGAGGGCGGAGAAGGTCAAGGCCGGAGGGCAGAGCGCTGAGCTCTTCTCAGACCGGCTCTCACCGAGGCCGAGCCCCAGGCGGCGAGGGTGGTGCCCCCCACGCCACGCCCCTGCGATCCTGGCCAGGACGGAGTTTCAGTCTTCACTAGGAAGAGGCGAAATGCTACTCACTGATGTTTTAATTGGCAGGTCTGAATCGCTCCTGAGACCGAACATTTTTTCAGAATCTTATTAGCCATTTTTAGTACACACTTTTCTTTCCCTGTGAGGTGCCTCGTGTGCGGCAAGGGCGCCTCCAATTTCCCACTCAGCAAGGGCTCTCCCCAGACCCCACCTCGAGGCAAACAAGTGTTCTCTTCAAGCAAAAGGTCAGAATATTTCCTAGCTTTCACTAAAAAGGCCAATTTCAGTTCCCCACCAGATAACCCAAAGCAACTAATAACTTTCACCTTCGAATGGGTTTGGCAACATTCTGCATCCCGGGGTCTTGCTATTGAACACGAGGGAGAGCGACTGGCCAGCACCCTCCATCCTCAGGGGCAGAACATATGCCGGACGCTGTGGCCACGGGTCAGACTTGGGTGCTTTCCTGGACGGCTTTCGGAACAATTTCTGGCGAAGGAAGCCTCAGACCGCATTGCCTCCCTCTACCCTTGATGAAATCGTAAGCTGGGTGTGCCCGTGACACGGAAGGCGGAAGCAAGTGGAACATCACGGGCACGTGCTCTGCGCCGAGCCCCGGGCTAAGCGCGGTGCACGGACATTCACCCGAGTGATCGCAGCCGAAGGAGGGGTGTGATTTGCTTTCTCCTCAGCCGCTGCCCCAGGCCAGCGAGCCGGCCGCCCGGCGTCAAGTCCGTCACCCAGACTCGGCACTACCGCTTCGCTTTCAGCTTCCTCTGGCTTGCGCTCAGGCGGCACACACGAGCTTTTGCTCGTGCCGTGTGCGGAGCTGGCACGGGACACAGAGCCAGGGACCGGGACGGCGAAGCCTGCTGCCCCATCCACACACCAGCGCTCCCTGAATTTACAATAGCCCCACCCCCAGCGCCTGCGACAGGCAACGCCGGCGAGCATCCCGAAGGCAGGATCTCTCCTTTCCCCCAGACGAGAACGCTGGGGGACCAAGAAGCCGAGTGACTCACTGGGGTCACCCAGCTCAAAGTCCCGGAGCCTGAATGCCATGTCCAGAAGCCGAGGATTACCTCCCAAACCCAGGGAGCACCGCTGGCCTTGGCCCCTCCACGTGGTCTCAGAGCACAGCCCCAAAGGCCAACGTGTGGCTGGTAAGCTGTTTTCCCGGAGCCGAGTCTGGATGCGTGAGCGCTCCGCCTGCCGAAAGCCGCTGTGTTTCGTGACGCAGCAGAAGGCCCCCCCCTCTGCCCTGGCGCCTGGGAGCTGCCCCGGTCTGAATTCCGGCTACGGAATGGGCTTCGGCCACCACGGCTTGAGGGGGTTGCTTGCGTCAGGAAGCCGCACAGACTGGGGACAGCAGTGCTCTTGGGGATGGGAGCAACTGGGGGGACGTGCATGGGAGCACCGACGTGAGAGAGACACCCGCTCTGCCCGCACCGCCGCACAGCCGGGAAGTACAGTCAGCTGTCCCGAGAGGGATGGCCGAGGGCTCGCGCGTCCTCACGCGGGCACGTGGGCCACCACCAGCCCGCCCGCAGGGGTCGGCTTCGCGCCCTGGACGACTTCATGTCCGTATTCTCAGTGAGCAAGCCTTCTTCCGAACGACAAGCAAACACCGAGCCGTGAGGAGGCACAGGAGCCACAGGACTGCCCATGCGGCTGTCGAGGACGGCTTCCCGGCACAGCCCTCCTCGCTCGGGTGAGCTCACACCCACGTGACTCCTTGTACCTGGGGTGAGGCCGCGCAGGTCAGAGGGTATTTGGGCAATCCCCCACAAAAAGGCATCCAAAAAATAATTCAAAACCATGGCTGATCTGCAGGCAAATCAGAGCAAAATCGGAAAACACAATCTTCAGAAATGATAAAGGAGAGGAGAGTGGGCGGGCTCAGGACCGACGGGGAGCGCACGTGCCCTCCACGCGGCCGCAGGAGCTCGGCACGCGGCAGCCACGGCCTTCAGCGGGGACTGGGGCCGCACAGAAATCATCCTTCACACGACACCTCGTGTTCGGGAAGGCTCTGTCATTCTTGTTGGTTGTTTCTACTTGTTTTTAC
Source organism: Potos flavus (assembly GCA_028534135.1). Taxonomy (NCBI): domain Eukaryota; kingdom Metazoa; phylum Chordata; class Mammalia; order Carnivora; family Procyonidae; genus Potos; species Potos flavus. Next base: position 7,116 of record JAPYYM010002268.1, read on the forward strand.
CTTTTTATTTTTAATTGACGTATAATTGGCATATCAGTTTCAGGGGTCCACCGCAGTGATTAACACTTCCATACACACCCTGCACGCTCACCACAGTGAGGGAGCTACAATATTACTCTATTCCCTACGCTCTGCTGCTCGTCCCCATGACTGATTTATTTTAGAACCGCAGGTCTGCACCTCGTGATCCCCATCACCTACCTCACCATCCCCCACCCGCCCCCTCTGACAACCACTAGTTTGTTCTCGTGTCTGCGAGCGTTTCTGTTTTCTCATTTGTTTATTTCTCTATGTCTGTCTCGGTTCCATGTGCAAGTGGAATCATAGGGTGCTCGTCCCTCTCTAACTGGCTGACTTCATTTGGCACAATCCCCCCGGGTCCGTCCATTGTCAAGAATGGCACCATCTCTATTTGTCATCAGGTGAAGGCATGACGCTGGGCACAAGAGCGAATGATCTGTGGTCACTGGCTGACCTGGGCCGAGAATCCCATCTCAGGGCTCCCTGTCCACGGCGGTCTCAGAAGCGGGAGGACATCTGCAAGGATGCCAGGAGGCAACGGGGCCCCAGTAGACAGGCAGAGGGTGGAAGAACCTGGCTCTCATCACAGCCACTGGCTGACCCAGGGGGCAAGCTCCAGGGCTAGGCTGCCAGCTCCCCTCGAGCGCTTTCTTAGTCGTCTGTGTATCTTCCCCGTACCCCTGGCCGTCTCTAAACCCAACCTCATTTTCTAAAGTAGGGAGAACACCGCCCGCTGGCTCACTCATCACTCGAAGAAGTCTGAGCATGTGTGTAAGTGTGCTTAGCACTTTGCAGGGGTTGTCTGGAGTAGTCGCAGGGACCAGGCTTGAACGCCAGCTGGGGGAGAGGCCCAGGCCCCACGTGCACGTGCTGGGATGGGCTCCTTCAGATCTCCTACAGCGGCATCCGAAGGTCAGCCCTGCCCGAGGCTGACCCAGCCGCACAGACCCTCCCAGCACAGCGCCTCCTGGAACAGCGGTGCCCCCACCAGGTCCCTCCCGCCGTGCACAACGCTGCAGCCCAACGTCCTCACCTTGGACAGGCTAAGCCCCTCTCGTGAAGGCTCTGTGTGGATCAAGTAAGACAGTAGACACAAAATGGTCAGCCCAGCGCCAGGACGCCAGCAGCTCAGTGTAAGCAGCGACTGCTGGCACGGTGGTTAATCCCAAGCCCAAGGTGTTCACAGCCACGGAAATGACCTCGGGCTGCTCGCGGACCCACAGAGACTCTCGATTCAGACGCACCTGTGAGTCTCCAGGTGGCATCCTGGGTGCGCAGCCTGGCGTCCCCGCCAGACGGTCCCCACAGCGATTCCATTCCGATCATCCACGATGAGCCGGAATTCAGGAAAATTAATACGACTGAGTGCCAATTTTCCACGTTTAATTTTATGGCCAAATGTGACAGTAATAGTCAAGAGTTGGCACGAGAAAAAGGTGCTGTGATTTTTGAAGAGCCTATATAAAGGCGGTGGTTTTTAAAATATCATATGATTCAGTCGTTGAGCAGCTGATAACCTCACCAGGGAAGTCATAATAATGACATTTAAATACAAATCAGGGAGTCGAATTTAGGAGGACTAGCCACATATAATTAAATTGAACTTTCATTGGGAGATAATTGATCGTTACAGCACCGGGATTATAATTCATGCGCTGTATCGCATGGGCGTCTGCTTGACTAGACCAGCCTCTCCGGTCTTCTAATGAAGTATGACCCAAGTGAAAGGACGCGGTCAACCTTGGGGAGACATGCGTCCTGACTGACGAGGGGCTCCAAGCAGAAAATGGCAGGAACGCTGACATCTGGATCAAATCCAAGGAAGATAATTTTCCCCTTAAGGCTTAGAGATCGATTACAATAAAGAAAAATCCTTCCTTATTACTAGTATCATTTTTTAAAGATGTGTTTATTTATTCTAGAAGGGGCGAGGGGCAGAGTGAGAGGAAGCGAGAGGGAGATGACCTCCAGCAGATCCACTGAGCACGGGGCCCGACCTGGGGCTCCATCCCGCGACCCTGAGATCACCGCCTGAGCCGAAATCAAGTCAGATGCTCAACCGACCAAGCCACCCGGGCACCCCCTTTATTATTTTTATTATTTTTTAAAGATTTTATTTATTTGACAGAGAGAGAGATCACAAGTAGGCAGAGAGGCAGGCAGAGAGAGAGAGGGAAGCAGGCTCCCTGCTGAGCAGAGAGCCCGATGCGGGGCTCGATCCCAGGACCCTGAGATCACGACCTGAGCTGAAGGCAGAGGCTTTAACCCACTGAGCCACCCCGGTGCCCCTTTCTTTATTATTTTTAAGTGAAGAGAAAAGACACACCGAATTCTAAAAATCAGTGCCCAGCACAATGCAATCAGGGCATCACCAGGGAGCGTGCCAAGCACAGGCCGCCTGGGGGCTATCAGCTCCGCGAACACAGCAGCCCCGAGAGGGACTAAATCTGTATGTAGCAAAACCAAGTAACTTGCCCGAGGCCACAGAGACGGCAAACGGGAGGAGGGGACTTCCTCACCAGCACGAGGCCTGGAGAGCCTGGCGTCGGACGCAGGCGGGATGGGAGGCGTCCAGAGGCATCCCTGCTCTCCTGGAGTCCGGGGACACACCTGACGGGCGCTCGGAAATGAGCAGCGTCCACGTGTCAACTGGGGCCTGACCCACCGGCCGCTGCTGTGGTCTGTGCGGCCACAGGGCTCGAGGGCTGGACTGGGGGGGTTCACTCAGCTTATAACCAAGCCCGGGGCTGGGTGAGTCCGTGGTCTGAGGCCCAGCGCCCGCCCCCCACCCAGTCGCAGCACTGGCTGCGGCAAGCTGCGGACCCGCCCGTGTCAGGCAGAGAGAGGCCCGGGCTCTTCCAGGGACAAAGGCCACGTCTCTGGGGCGCGCGGTTTGTCTGAATCTCGAGTTCCTCCTCGTAAACGGCAGGTGTCCGGATCCCACCCACCTCCTGGGTTTGGACTCCATGAGCTCGGGGAGGCAGGCAGGGATTTGAGGGGCTGTCCGGTGACAGTGGCCTCCCGCCGCCGGGACAGATCCTCAGAAGAGTGAGTCTGGTCCGAACGCCCTGGTTCCTTCATCGAACTCCGGCTGGTTCCGCAGGAGGGTGGGGCCGGCGAGGACACCCCCGCGTGGCACCAGGAAAGCTCCTGGAGACGTGCTCTTTCTCGACTCAGCACACGCATTTTACAGAGGGGCGAACTGAGCTCCCAAGAGGCAAAGAGCCCACCAGAAGCCCACAGAAGGCGGGCTCCAGGCCCGTGCTCCTGTCCCCCCCGCAGAGGACCTGCACTCAGGGTGCCTGTCGCCTCGCAATGCTGCCTTTGCCCCCCGCCCCCTGGCCCCACCTCAGAGGGCGCTCAGTCCACCCACCCCGGAGGACCCGGCCGAGGTCCCCGTGCCTGCCCAGCCCACTTTCCTCCGGGGCACCCGGGTCACGCCCGGGGCTCCGGGACAGCGGCAGGTCCAGCTGCGGGGTCTCCATGACGCCGGGCAGGGGCTCGGCGCGTGCACGGGCGGCCTCAGAAGTACCCCGAGCGTGCAGACACCACCTCTGTAAGCGCTGCACATATTTCTTCTGCGGGAGCCGAAGCAGTGCGTCGCGGGCCAGAGGCTGCGGTCCCCGCCCCACCGCGGAGAAGCCCGGTCTACCGTCTCACAGGGACCCAGCGGCCCCTTCCCTCAAGGCCAGCGCTCCCGCGGAGGCACAAGCCCCTTACCCTGCGTTTCCGGACACCAGCGTTAGTTTTCAGACCCGTAAGGGCCGTCCTCAGCGGACAACGGGGCTCCGGAAAACCAGATTCCCTCTTCGTGTCCTCAGGCTGCAGGAAGCAGCGGGAGGGCCGGCGTCACTTTTAGTCGAGTTCCCCCCGCCTGGCCTCCCACGGGGCAGCTGTCCCCGCTGAACAAGGCCGGCTGGCCCGGCTGGATCCGCGTGGCCACGAGCCTGGGAAAGGCAGGAAGAAGCCGGGCCCAGGCCTCCCTCCCGTGGCCTTGGCAGCGCCCTGTGAAGGGGCAGGAGTCCGGCTCAGCAGACGGGAGTTCGCACCCCGACGTCAGTCCCGACGAAGTGTGCGATCCAGGACGGGTCACCTCACCATGAGGCCCCCGTGGGATGGAGAACAGTGTGGATAAAGGAGCAGCTGGGTCCCCGCCCCTCCTCTGTCACCTGTGAGCTCTGCAGCCAGGGGCGAGACACCCGAGTGCCTCCAGGCCTCAGTCTGTGCATCTGCAGAATGGATACCCTCCCTGGCGGTGGTAGTCAGGATTGCGGAGAAGTAATCTGAAGCCCCTAGCATGCAACTGGTGCTAAAAATGTGTAACTATTACTTTTGGGGGCAAGGAAAACGTTCTGCGATGGATTGTGCTGAGGGCTACACAACTCTGTGACGAGGCTAAAAAACAGCGAGGTGGACACTTCTGATGAGCAAATCATATGCTACGTGCATCGTATCTCAATCAAGCTGTTATCGAAGATTACGGCTATTAAAGGAGTTATCATGATAAAGATCAAACGGGAGAACGTTTATGAAGCCTTTTGGTGAAGCGTAAAATGCCTGAGGAGCACTAAGTATTTATTCTGCTCACTTGCTGTCCTGAGTCCACAAACCACATTTCACCGAGACCACCGTGAAAGCTGGAGCCTCCCGCCAGACCCTCAGCTCCACTCGGGCTCAGCTGTCCCCGCTCACCGGGTCTCCTCCGTGCCTCCCAGCACCCCGGCCCAGACCGGGAACTGGAAACCTCACGCTGGACAGAAGCACCGCTCAAAGGCTCCTGCCTGACTCTCACGTCTGTGCTCCCCACTTTCCGTCAGGTCCCCGGGGAGCCCCACGGGCCGCAGCGTGTGCGGGCCTGTCCTCTCTGAAGCGTCAGAAATCCTTTCCCCCCGATCAGCTCGTGTCTAAGGACAGGGGTTGAGTCTTCCACCAACACTCTTCACAAGCTACTCTGGAGAAAGCTCTTCTAAGATTAAAATATCTTTCAGATTCCTTGCTGGTTTTCTGCTAGTCTTCTAGAATCTGAAACAGCTGCTTTTGCCGGGGTCTGCCTCCACTCAGTTGTGCCTTTGGACTAGTCCCTGATCTCTGCCCCGGCCCAGCCAAGAAGGAAGGCTGTCCCACGGGGGGACCACGAGCAGCGCATGAGGACATCGAGGGGGGGCCCGGGCCACGGCACACAGCTGGTGCCTCATCAGTGCAGGCTGCGAACAGTGCATGAGGACATCGAGGGGGGCCCGGGCCATGGCACACAGCTGGTGCCTCATCAGTGCAGGCTGAGAACAGCACATGAGGACATCGAGGGGGGGCCCGGGCCACGGCACACAGCTGGTGCCTCAT
>JAPYYM010002269.1:0-12475 GCA_028534135.1 Potos flavus
AAAATAAAATAAAATAAAAACACAAAGAGACAACAACAGAAACCCAAAAAACAAAACAAAAAAACTCAGTCGATGGGCTTGACAGCAGAGTGGAGAAGAGAAAGGAAAAAAAATCCGCAAACCTGAAGACAGAATAATAGAACGTACCCCATCTGAACAACAGAGAGAAGGGAGGGGGAAGTTGAACAAGAGTTTCTGGGTTGGGGCTGGGAAAATGGTGTGCCCAATGAGGGCATGGAAGCTCTTCAAGCTTTCCCCCTACCTTGCCCAGGGCATTTCTTCTATTTGGCTGTTCCTAAGTTGTATCCTTTATAATGAATGGGTATTGACGGAAAAAACAAAAGACAAATCACAATGATTCCAGTCTGTGTGCATCTACTGAAGAGTATGGTCGTCTGATGGATGAAAAGGTGGGATCAAAGTTTTATGACATTGGTGTGAGTGCCAATGGTTAACAAAGGTAATGTCGGTCTCCAGAAGCTCAGATGAGAGGCTCACTGTGAATACCGCTGCACCACAGAGATGTGAAAAGTATTAAGAAAAAAGAAGCACTTCAAAAAGAAGAGGCTGAAAACCACTCAAAAAACTTAAAAAAAAAGAAAAAGAAAAAAGAAAATGAATGTTTCCAAAGTAAGTTAAGGATCAAAATTCTACTTACTCCTAAAAAAAGGATGAGCAGGGTCTCAGGGGCGAGTGTGACTGTAACAATTATAAATGGAAGAAAATAGGGGAGCCTGGGTAGCTCAGTTGGTTAAGCGTCTGACTCTTGGTTTCAGCTCAGGTGATGATCTCAGGGTCGTGAGATCGAGCCCTGCGTTGGGTTCTGTGCTGGGAGTGGAGCCTGTTTAAGATTCTCTCTTTCCCTCTCCCTCTGCCTCTTCACCCTCCTCTAAAAATAATAATAATAAATAAATGGAAGATAATGGGACATAAAGGGATATAAGCCTTCTACATTTCACTCAAACTGGTAAAATACTGACACCAGTATTGACACACTCTGATAAATGATTAGAGCAGCCATTCACAAAGCTATGCCAAGATAAACTCAAAAACTCAAAAAAATAGGACAATTAAAACTGAATTCTAAAAAATGTTCAAGGAAGACAGGAAAAGGAAAACAGAGAAATAAAAACAGAAGGAACAAACAGAAAATAAAAATGAAATGGTCAAGCCCTAACCTCAGTAATTACATTGAATGTGGATGGTATAAATATAACAATTAAAAGGCATACAATTGGCGGAATGACTTAAAAAAATCCGACTACATCCAAGCCATGGAATACTTCTCAGCAACATGAGGAAACCAACTACTGATACACACAACAACTTGGATGATCTTAAGGGCATTATACCGAAAGAAAATAGCCAGATTTAAAGGTCACATATGTATGATTCTATTTTACAAACATTTTTGAAATTATAATAAAGATGGAAACAGATGAGTGGTTTTGAGGACATAGAAATAGGGAGTGTGGGTAGGGACAGTGGGTACGACTATGAAAACATGGCAGGAGGGATAGCTTTGTGGTGATGTAAGAGCTCTGTATCTTGACTTTGATGGTGATCACACAAATCTACACATGTGGCAAAATGACACAGAACTGGCCACGCCCATTGCACCAGTATCAGTTCCTGAAAAAGTGAAGGCATATCTGAAGAACTACCTAGACTATCTAGAATGCAACACGGAACAACATAAAGTGGAAAATATGAAAAACGGTGTACAAAATATGGAGGACAGAATGAGAAGATATGATATTATCTAATTGGTGTTGGAGGAGGAGAAAAGAGAAGGAACAGGGGAGAGGCAACGCTAGAAGAAACGGTATCTGCAAATCTTCTGGAATTTATAAAAGATACAAATGCTTAGATTTGGGGAGCATAATGATTCCCAGATGGGATAAATAAAAAGAAATTCACATAGGGGAATACTGTAGCAATACTAAAGAAAACCAAAGACAAAGAGATCTTTTTAAGATTTATTTTTTTTTATTTTAGAGAAAGAGTATGTGTGGCAGGGGAGGGGCAGAGGAGAAGCAGACTCCCCACTCAGTGCTCAGTGGGGAACCAGACACCCAACCGACTGAGCCACCCAGGCACCCCTCCAAAGACAAAGAGATCTTTAAAAGGTGGAGCACATGGAAGTCTTGGTGTCCAACTCATCCAACTTGGACATCCTAAAGAATGACATCCTTCCCAGTGGAAAACAATTCTGGCTAAAACTAGTGGAGGAACCCTGGCTCTACCAGGTAGAGACGACACTCAAACTGAGACGGAGCTCAAAGTGAACAAGATTGGGGGGTTCTGTGGTTTCATTTTGATGCGCCTTTGGTCTGTCCTTCAAATTAATAATGAGAGGCTTTGATTTCTCTGGATGGCAACACATCAGGTCAAACATATCTACTTTGGGTTTTGATTTTCCTCTCCTAATTTGATATAGTGAGGGGATTCGCATTTAAATTGAGGCATTTTTATATTGATGACATTGAATTTTTAAAATATCTTGATGCTATCATTTCATGCCACTCCGTAATTTCTAGTGAGCAATACTGACCACCTGTGGAGCCTCAGGGTTGATTTCACTGATACACTTACTGTTCTAATCCATTTCAGTCGCTAGTGGGTATCGAAATTGCCTAGCACTGGTCCCAAGAAGAATGCTGAAAGGAAACATTGGTTGGTATTGGGAGCCCAAGCCTTCAGAAAGTGGGCAACCCTGTCTTGATAACTTTTCCCAATCCTTCAAGGAGAGCTAGGAGTGAAGAATACAAAACAGCAGAGAGTAAAGGGGAGATCTCCATTCCTCTTGTCTCATGTGTCCATGAGAGGCCCATCAGGGCGGCTTCTACCTGACCCCCTTCATTCCCACTCCAACTTTCAGGTACGAAGTCACTCCTGGAGTGAAAAGTTCTCCTCTCACTGGTGGGTTTAGCTGAAGGAATGGAAGAAGCCCGGCTCAGCCCCTCCTGAGCTTTACCCTTCCAACTGCCTGCCCTCAGAGAATGTACACTCTCTCTGTTTTGGAGTCCACCTCTGCTCCCCCAGTTATTGAGCTCTGCTTGTAAGAGGAAGGGTAAGTTTACTGCTGAGCCTATTGTGACATTCAAGGTACATTCTCCAGTTGAGCTTTTATCAAGAACTAGGCTACTCTTTTTATTGCTATCTGACTATCTTTGATCCCTTAGTCCTCACTTAGCTCTAGACTCAAGGTGGAAGTTATTTATTGGTCCCATAATGGCCCAACAATGTCCTCCATTGACTCTAGGCACCAGCTAGCAAGCTGTTTGTTGGTTCCATTCTATTTGGTCCTACGAAATCTCAAGGCAGTTTCTTCAGGTAAAGAATTCTACAGAAATTCAGGTGGCCCATCCAGACAGTGCCTCCTTCAACCCGACTTCTCTGCTGCTCTCCTCTAAGGAACCAACCTTGAGTTCTCATCGGCCTGAGTTAAGGATGATCTTTTTCCTATTGCCTCTTGGGTTGATGTGTGTTTAGCGTTGTCCCAGCAGATAAAGAACAAGAGCACAGGGACACCTGGGTGGCTCAGTTGGTTCAGCGTCTGCCTTCAGCTCAAGTCATGATCCCAGGGTCCTGGGATCCAGCCCCGCTTCTCCCTCTGCCTGCTGCTCTCCCTGCTTGTGCTTGCTCTCTCTCTCTGACAAATAAATATATAAAATCTTAAAAAAAAAAAGAACAAGAGCACAGATATACTTCATTGAAAATTACTTCCCTCAAAATCCTCCCAATACCTTCTTACGGGTAGACAATAAATATCAGGGCATGGACTTTGGATGATATTTCTAAGAAAATGGAATCACTAGATTTATTGCCACTTATAAAGAATGATGGCATGTCATAGTCATCAGATACAGTGATACATAATGTTTTATAAAAACCATATTAACTATTGTCTCTTTTGGAAGACGGAGGCAGAGGAGAAAAATAATGAATATATTCTTTACATTTTATAAGCATCTGGCCAAAAGAAAACCAAAATAATAAGCTTACTTTCAGCCCACCTTCTTGGAAAATGAAGGCTCTTGGTAAGGAAAATGAGAATGTCACACCTTGCTGACAGAACAGTGGGGAAATGTTTAAAAGGCAAATCACCTTATGGCAGGATAGAGATATGAAAATGCAAAGTCCTGGTTCTAGCATCAACTTTGGGTTAACCTTAAAACCTTTGGTGCCTCGGTTTCTTCATTTGAAACTTGGAAATATGAGCTACATTTGCATTATTTTAATGAGCGACATAGTCTGATGTTAATGCCATTACAACAGTTTAAAATATATAATTTTTAACAGTTGAAAAATATAAGCAATGCCCTTCTACAAAGTGTTATCTTGAGCCCTGAAAGCAAGGAAGGTAACATTTATAAGAACCCTTTGAAAAATTATGCATCGTGAAGGTATTATTATTTATCAAAAGAAAAGCATATCGATTCTTGAAAACTGGTGTAATGATACATGAGATGAGGCTCAAAGTGGTTAAGTACCTTCTCCATTATCAGACCCAGGGAATGAGGGGAGAAGTCCCAGGGCCTGTATTTTCTGGTTACTGGTCCACTCCTCCCGGTTCACCCCACTAAGGACGCTACTAACCAGTCATCACAAGACACATGTTTTGTGTGGTCTTCCAGAACTAGCAATGGACCTGTATTGATCAAATGTGTAAGTAACAGCAAACAATGATGAATGTTGGCCAGGGATAAGGCGGGCTGCCAGCCGTGGTTGGGGAGTAGAGCAAGGGACTTGTCTGCAAAGGGTCTACCCATTTTACAGATGGAAAAACTGAGGTTTAGAAAGTTTGAGTGACTTTCTGAAGGTCACTCAGCTACTGGAATTGGGATTCACTTTATGGTGTATTAATTGGCACTTTTTGACATGCCATTTTGTGATTATTGCCAAGCGATTTTTCACTGTTTTTCTTTTCTTGGTGAAGCAGAATAAGGCCTTTAATTAAGGGCCTAGACTCAACCTTGTCATTTCTTTGTTACTCTACCATGAACTACCTGTATGATTGTGGACCTGACACTCAGCCTGTTTTCTTGTCTGTAAATGAAAACAGCAACTATTGTCTCATGATACACACAGTTCTCCAATTCAATGGAATACATTCTAATTCCTTCATAAAACATACAGTTCTCCAAACGTATGCCACACGGTGCTGGGACTATCGTCCGTGTGCTTTCCAAGTGCCTGACATCCCACAGCTGCCAAGAAACACTGGGTTTTCATCACAATTTAACCCACGTATCAGTCAGGGCAGCCTCTGTGTGCTAGAACACAGCTGAGAAAAAGGAGCTGGTTTATCCTCTTTTTCTCTTCAGTTGAATTTGACTTCGTAAATGTGAAAGAGCTCCTATGTTTCAATCTTTAGTTAATCTTTCTTATTCACTCCCTAGAACCTAGAACAGACCCAGAGCCCTGTCCCTGGGCAACGAGAGAGGGGAGGGGCTCCCCAAGGCGCCGCGAGCGGAAGGAAAGTGGTGTAAATGAGTACGTGAAGGGTCTGTGAGAGTGACAGACACTGTGAGCTGTGACAGGAGTGTGTGTACTGATCACTGAACCCTCCTGTGGAAGTTAATTGTTCAAAACCCGAGAAGGTGCTTGGAAAACAACGGTGTCAGATATGGACAGATGGCAAAGTACCAGCTTCAGGAATTAAGCATGATTCTTAAAATTATATAATTACTATTGCAAATTCCCAATCATTCCAAATCCTGCCTCTGAACGAGACGGGGAACTCATCCCTAGAAAACCTTCCCCTTTCTAGTGTGAAAAGCTGCGTTCAAATGTGCGGTTTCTGCCCTCTTAGTGACTGCATGGTATTTGCTACTGGGAGAGAGGAAGCAGATTCCCTCTTGCCCCTCCTGAAACCCTCAGAGCCTTGCTTACTTTGCTTGTCTCTGGTTAGAATTTGCTCTACAAGGAAAGGAAACCAGATTTGCTTTCAGGGTCTACACGACTATCCAGATGAAAGTTTCCCATCAGGCTAGAGTCCTGAGTCCTAACTAGTAGTGACTAGTTTAGACTAGGAGCTGATGAGAGCAACCCATTAGCTGTGTGTTAAAACCTTCTGCAACCAGGAATTTTGTAGATTACTGTGTTGTCACTGCCTTTAGTCATTTGGTTGGAGAAACATAGTGCCACAGAGGTGGTGAGAAAGAGAGGGACAGGACAGGGGGACAGGGAGGGTAGAAGGAGGAGGGGGAGGGAGAGAGAGAGAAAAGAAGTGAGAGAAAATGAACACAGTTTGGACTCAAAAACAATTCAAGTAAATTCAAAGGAAAGGCATTTGGTAAAATAAAATAAAAATAAATAAAATAAAAAGCAGCTATTTCCTATATAAATTTGTCACCTATACATTATATAAATGGCAAGCCAAATCTAGCCCAGACAGAGCTGCGCAAAATTGCTTCTCATTTAAAATAAAGGCCAGTGTACATAAAGGTATCTATTTGTTCAAGTATCGGGCAAGGGCATAGAGAGTTCTAGTCGTTTCATTTTAAAGAGAACTCAATCCTGAGAAATAATCAAAAATAAAATCCAGACCTAAAAGACAAAGTGAAAGTCAAGGAAAATCAAGTAAACAAGGAGTAGGAAAAAATGTAAACAAAGTACATTTAGTCCCTAGGTCTAGAGAAAGAAAAACCTTGGTGTCCTATGTCTCCTGGGATCCGAATCCCCATGGCGTTTTAACCCCCGCCGCTTCTGCAAACACACACGTAGCCATCGACATTTCAGACTTTCCCTCTTGTTTGTTTTTTCTTTCGTGCTTGAGAGTCTTACGTTTTTCATTTTGCCTTTTCCTTTAGCCAAAACCACCTGCCTCCCCTATCACTTTTCACGTCAGGGATGGACTCACGCCGGCCAGGGATTGACCCAGAGCTTCCAGGCTCCTTCATCTCAGCCAAATCTTCTACGTGTTCCTTTTCTCCCAGAGCTTTTTGGTTTCCTTTGTTTGTTTGTCTGTTTGTTTAATTTCTGGCCCCATCTGTCTGATCCTCCATCTTCTCTTACTCCATTCATCCCAGGGATGTTTTAAGTCTTAGCTGGATAGACAATCTAGTCTATTCGTATTTAATTTAAAGTTAGTGGTCTTATTTTTTACTTTCCTATGATGTCAAACATCAGATGTAACTGGTATCAATTCCCACCTCAGATAGATCAAGCAGAACGAGTTAAAGATCCACAGAAGTGGGAGAGACTGAAGGCTTGCTAAGTAAACGCTCTCTCTGGCCACAGATCCCACAGAAACAGTCATGGATTAACCTGGTTTTGATTACTAAACCAGGAGGTACCACAGAGCTACAAGTTAGGGTTCTAGACATCTAGAAATTCTTTATCCTAAGAAATTAGGGTATAATAATGATCCGTTAGGTCAAATCTTCTAAAGTCAAGAGTCATTTTTCTTTCATATTGTATACCTCCTGGTATAAATTAATATGGATGGATTAATCACATTTCTTCTTGAAATGGAAGATAATTAAAATTGGGTTAATGTCAGGATATGAGATTCATCTAAAAGTTTGCTTTAAACTTATTCAGGTGATGGGAAAGATATCAAAATGTATGTTTTAGTAAAAGTGCTAAATATGTAACTCCAGATATAATGTAAAGAAGCTAAGTAGCTATGCCAGAATTACGTGGATGGTTTAAACAGTCTGAAATTAATAATAGAATAATGCAATACCAAAAGCTACCAAAATAAAGTGAATATAGAACATGATTCTTAAAACCTTAGCCGTACGTGTATATCTAACACTATAGTTGGTAAGTAGCAAACTATATAGCATCTGACCCTTTAAAAGAAGATAGAGGGCATCTGGGTGGCTCAGTGGGTTGGGCCTCTGCCTTCGGCTCAGGTCATGATCTTGGTTCCTGGGATCGAGCCCCACATCGAGCTCTGCTCAGCGGGGAGCCTGCTTCCCCCTCTCTCTCTGCCTGCCTCTCTGCCTACTTGTGATCTCTGTCTCTCTGTGTCAAATAAATAAATAAAATCTTTAAAATAAATAAATGAATGAATAAAAGAAGATAGATATTCTGGAATTAAGACAATAGAAACTGATATGGTCAGGGTGAAATATTCGTCTTAAACCTCTTTTTGTCATCTCAGCATGGACAGACATTGGAAAGCACCACTTCCCAAACAAGAGCTGAACTAAGACCTATCTGATAATAATTCAATTTATAAAAATAAAATTAGAGTTGTCCATCAATTTTCACACTGGTCAAAGAGTCAAACCCTTTGCCTAAATTGCCTTTGCTAAATGCAGGTGTATATCACGTCTGAAGCATCATGGCAAGTTCAGAGATGGCAACAGTTCCACTGCTGATACTAATCATTTGCTTGAAATCCACTTCCTTGCCTTAAAATTATACCTAGCAATAAGAAATAAATATTTGTCTTATATTCAAATATGTGAATTTTATAATCTGGAATCTCAAGTAATAATTTCTACCTGATGACTGATGGAAACAAGGTTTAGGGTCTCAAGTTAATTTATTATTGTCTTTTTAAAAGATGAGGCTTTAACTGGTTCATTAAGTCAAATACAGTTATAGGTTCCAGTTTCTTCTCTGTTCCCTTTTATAGTTAATACATACTATAGGTGCTCTCATAACATACCTTCTACCAATAGGAAAATTTAGACGGAGATTGGATCAAGGACTGGACCCAGCTGACACAATTTACACTGGTAGCAAAGACAGTGAAAAAGGCAAACTGAGAGCTAAGGCTCCCCGGGCTCAGTAGTAGAACCCCCCTACTAGTGAGAGGAAACGGATCAGCATCAAATAAGGAATATGTTGAAATTTCTTAGAATCCAGATGAGCAATTCGAATTCAATGCTACTGAATTATTACATAATTCAAAGTCTTGCATTTCGGTTTTTTAAAAAACGAGAGTTACTCTTTACCAAGTGCCTGTTAAGTGCTGAGCATGTAGGATCTCGCTTAGCCCTTCCTACCTCCGTATTATCTGTGGGCACGCAGGCTAGGTGGGCTCTCTCTAACGCTGCCCTCTGGTAGAGAGCCGTGATTGGAACCTGGTCTGTTCATCCGGTGGGGATGGAAATTTCTCTCTTCTGCAAGAAGCTTTTTATGTATATTTAATTCCTATTGTGGCAATAAAGAAACATATTTCCATCTCCTCATTTATTATGAATGTATTGCTTTAGATGTATTGTTCTCTTCCAAGATTTAACTCCCTCTTTGGACAGATGACCCAGTACATTTGGTACCCACCTTAAACCCCACCTAAAGGTTCGAGTGTAAATAGTTTTCCTTTTTCTCAAATAGGTTGGATGCATACAATCAATAAGTATAAATATTACCATCTAAAAAAAAAAAGTAAGTTCACTAGGTCATCTCCTTTATTTTTTCTCTATTTTACGTAAATTCTTCCAATATATATTCCTAAGATGTATCAGCCTAGCCACTTGTTTGACACTTTGCTTGATATCAGCTGGTTAGGTAGTCCAGTATTTTTTGAACAAATTTTATGGGAACACTAAAATATTATTTTTATTTTTATTTTTTAAGATTTTTAAAATTTATTTATTTGCCAGAGAGAGAGAGAGAGAGATCACAAGTAGGCAGAGAGGCAGGCAGAGAGAGAGGGGGAAGCAGGCTCCCTGCTGAGCAGAGAGCCCGATGTGGGGCTCGATCCCAGGACCCCGAGATCATGACCTGAGCGGAAGACAGAGGCTTTAACCCACTGAGCCACCCTGGCACCCCTAAAATATTATTTTTAAATTCAAACACAGCCACGTCGCATCTGGCGCCTAATTAAATGAGGCTGTTTTCAATGCCCCATCTCCTTCCTTTCCAACAGCTCCCTTCGTGCCCTGCTCAGTACCTTTCCTCCCTCTCTCTCCACTTCTCTGAACACTTTCCATTCCTGGTGACTAAAAATTAAAGAAGACCACCCCCCACCCCCCCCCACCCCCCCATACCACAGCTCACAAGGAACTTTGGACTGGAGGCAATTCCCTTGAGGAAGATCTTCTGGAAAGTCACGCACTCGAGGCAGACCCAATCTGCTCGGCCAGCTGAGGACGATTTACCTGTTTCGGGGTCCCCCGGGGGGGGCCCGTGCGCGGAGCAGTAGCAGCAGTCCAAGATGACATAGTTGAGGACGTTGAAGAACAGTCCGATGATTCCAGCGCCCAGAACCAGC
This sequence comes from Potos flavus, assembly GCA_028534135.1. Lineage (NCBI taxonomy): Eukaryota > Metazoa > Chordata > Mammalia > Carnivora > Procyonidae > Potos > Potos flavus. The sequence goes on from JAPYYM010002269.1 coordinate 10,184, forward strand.
ACCGGCTCCTCCGTCTTCTGGGGATTAATATACCTCTTGACAGCTTCCACCAGGATGCTGAACATCAGAGCCACGGCAAAAATGGAGTTGCCAAACGCTCCCACCACATCCGCCCGGAGAAAGCCGAACGTGCTCTTCCTGTGCTGTTTTATGCTGCTGGCCCTCACGCCGAACAACGCGATGACCATGGACACGACGTGGGAGAGGACGGCGAAGGCATCCGAGGCCAAGGAGAGGGAGTTGCTGATGTAGGCGATCACCAGCTCGGCCACGAAGAGGATGAGGCTCACCACGCACATGAGGATTAATCGGAAGCTTCTTCCCGAGTATCGCCCCATGGCGCCGCGCTCCCGGGCAGCTCCTCGCCCTCTCCTGGGAAGGCTGAGCTGTTAGGGGAGCAAGCTACAGGTTTAGTTGTTATGACTCCCGGATAACTCTCCCCTTCAGCCTTTCAGCACCTGTCATATTTGGAAATCACCTTTTATAGGCTGCTATAAAGCTATAAAACAGTTTAAAGGGCAATTAACCAAGAGATGTCACGTGAGCTGGGACTTAGGGAAATTGAAGACACCGGCTTCAGATGCAGACTTGAGGGGTTTTTGTTTGTTCATGGTGCGCTTCATTACAAAAGCCAAGAGCCCCTGTGTCTTTGAATCATGCAGAAGTTCATCCGTGGGTTCGGCCTTTCCAGTCTTGGTGTGTGCAGTAACTACTCTGGTGAGACGAGCCGTTTGACATGACCAACGCGTCTTGTCTGGGTAAATATTTTGATTTCAGTTAAGTGCATGGACCAGGGAACATATCTAGGGGTCACTGATCCACAGATAAAGCTACAATGAGTAGAAGCTAAAGATGAAGCTCGGGTGATTTTCTACCACCTTGTCCATTGATTTGGAATAAACAAGCACCCTACATCCAAACATTCTCCATAAAAAAGACAAGAAAAACATTCCTCAGGTTCAGAAAAGATAAAGCACCTTTAAGCTGAAGGAGCTGAAGACATAACCTCAGTTTCAGGAAGAAAGCCAAATTATAATAAGTTGATTGAGCTGATGCAAGGAAATTTTTTTTTGTTTTTAATCTTATCATCTGTCACTTACAAACTATAAAGATTTGCCAGGTCCCGAATATCTAAAACAGTAGCGGCCTCTATTGTTTTGAGTAGACTGCCTATAGTCAAGGCTTTACAGAAATACAGACTGAAATTACTATACCCAATCTTTTCTGAATTTAAAGTCTGACTGTGATGGTTAATTTTATGTGTCAAGTTGACTGGGCCACCAGGTGCTCAAGACATCTGGTCAAACATCATTCTGAGCGCTGCTGTGAGGGTGTTTTCTGGAGGAGACTGGTATTCGAGTCGGCAGACCGGGTACAGCAGATTGCCCTCCCTGATGCGGATAAGCCTCATCTTCCCGCTGAAGGCCTGAACAGAACAAAATGGCTGACCTCCTGCAAGTAGCAGAGAATTCCTCCTGCTGACTGACTGCCCTCAAGTTAGGGCACTGGCTTTCTCCTGCCTTCAGGCTTGAACCGAAACATCTATCCTTCCTGGGTCACCAGCCCGTGGTCTTTCTGACGGGACTACACCAGGGACTCCCCTGCTAACTTACCTTGCAGATCTTGGGACTTCTCAGCCTCCATGATGGCATGAGCCAATTCCTTACAATAAAGCTTTCTAATTATATAGACATCCTACTGATTTTATTCATCTGGAGAACAAAATCTTGACTACTATACTGACTTTGACTAAAACCTGACAACTTCCATGCAGCCCTTATAATTTCTTCAGCAGCTCAGAAATGATGTCCAATTCAGCTGAAGTCTAATACGACCAGATGGTACAAATCACTGCACTCAGACTATCCCACTCATTCATTCATGCCACAAATACTACGTTCCTACAAGTCAGACATGGTGCTAGACTCTGGGGAGATAGCAGTGAATAAAACCGAGAAAAGTCTCTGCCCTCATGAAGCTTACTTACATTCTAATGGGGGAGGGAGACGATAAATCATGAAACGTTTGGATTGCCCAACGGTAATAAGAATTATGGATACAAATGAAGCAGAGAAGAGGGGTACAGTGCTGACATAGGGGTGGGGGGTTATTTTAAATAAAGTAGTCAGGGAAGAATTGACTGAGATGTTCTTGAGTAAAGATCTGAAGGAAGTAAGAAACTGAGCCATGGAGGTGCCTGAAAGAAGTTTTTGGGCAGAGGAAGCAGTGAGCATGGGAAGTTCAAGGAGCATCAAATGAGCTCAGTCTGGTTGGAGAGGAGTGACTGAGGGA